>LPNX011020210.1:186318-205532 GCA_001517045.1 Pseudotsuga menziesii
AAGAGTGACCCAACCTCTACCGCAACGACATTCGGCAACGACATTCATGGTCGATGGCCGATTTTCCTTAACCACCATCCTTCAAGTTTGACAATTTCGATTGCTGCTCAACCTGCTAGTTCTTGTCAAATAGCCTAACTATTGGCGCCAAACATTGGAGGGTTTGGTGGGTTTTGGATATGGATATTGGACATACCCATTGAGGAGTTTGGGATCGATATTAACCACTTTTGAGAGTTTATAATTTCTCTATTTAATTGCCATAACTTCCATGGATAAAGTAGCATTGGAGAGAACCTGGAGACTTTTGAAGAGGCAGGCCACGAATTTTGCACCTCTGGCGTCAACACCACATTCTTTGCTTACAAAATCCTTGGTAAGTTTATCGATTTACTATGAATTGATAATTTTTTAGTGAATTTTGGATAAAAACCCATGTGTTGTGCGGTCGTAGTTGTGCCAATGTTTTTCCATGTTGCTGCTTTTGCACTAGCCCTCTTGTGGATTATGCTCGCAGCCTGTCTATATTGAACGATACCCTAATATTCCACTAAGTGGTTGTTAGTACAAGCCTTTTCTGAATCAGATAGGAAGTGAATTTTCTAAATTCTTGTTTGCTTAGCCATTTATCTCCCAGTCTGAGTTTCAGTGAATTTTCCAGAGGTTATCTACTTTGAGGAGGGGCTTACTCACTTGTCCATACTCTGCCCACAGTGAATTTTCCAGAGGTTATGTGCTTTGAGGAGGCGCACTAGCAGGTTTATTTACTTGAGGAGAGGACGCAGTCTCTTTCCCATCTCTGCCCATAAGAAGAGTGTCACTGCCATTTGGTGAAGGACACATTAGTGGGGGAATTGCTTCATTTTGACTACAGTATGTATGAAAAAGAGAAGATGCATCTATGAGTGCATTGTCCTAGTCGTGAGGGTTGGAAATGAATAGATCTTACACCATCTCTCTATGGAACTCGAATTGTTAAGGGTAAGCTACAATAGTGTGAAGAGAAGGGGTATTCAGAGCTTAGAGATTATCATAAGTGCCACAGAACCATTTTTCCAGTTGCTTGGGAACAAGTTGAGTTTATCACTCTTTGGAGTCTCAGCTTATTTATGGAATTTTGATAGCTTGAAGGGTGTTTTGTGGTTCATTGGAGGGGACGAGCTGCTACAACAAAATTACTTTTACTCACTGCCCACTTTTTGTGAATAGTCTGTTAATTTAAAGCATACATTGATAGCTAAATTGATGAGGTTGTGCACCACTTCCGACAATTTATGTAACTATCTAAGATATATCGGTCCCAGGGTTTTCCAAGGCTGCCACAATAAAGATAGGTGACCACATTCTCTACTTGCAAGGCTCTTAACTCAGATCTCTGCTACAGACAATTCCAGGCATGTACTTTATCTTTATGTGGAAATATACTCAGTTTTGAATAACATTTTTATATGCTGATAAATGAGATGAAATTTGTTATTATCTTTGTTTATTGAGTTTCCTTACAATTTGGTTGGCTGCCATATATTGTGTCATGACATTTACCATGTGAATCATTCAAAAATCAGTCTTGTTATTCCCAAGTAACTTGACCATGATCTACAGCAGTAAGACATACAAAAGTTTGATATATTTTTTATGGTAAATTCATCTACATTATAAGCTATAGCAATGTCAATACACTAAAATTTATAGAAATTTTACAATTACAAGTTTACAAATTCAATACAAAAACTAAAATGTAACAAAAGGATAACTGTGCTCTGTTCATTGTTGAAGGTTGTGGCCTGTATAATTTTGCTATGCTCTGGCCACTATTGTAACATGTACCTTGTAGATTTTTGTTATTATGAAATGATACTAGTTATGAGTAGTACTAAAACTGTGGTTTGGTCTCTGAGCAAAACCCTGATAAAAATTAAAATTAAAAGCATGATTTGTGGTCTAGTCATTGGTCTGAGACTAAGGTTGTAGCCTATAGCCCTAAGTTGTTGTTGTTGAAGTCTTTAACCCTGTGACTTGTAGCTACTAGAGGCCATTGTCAAACCCTTCAAGTTCATACTTGTAGCAAGTGTTGTCAAACCCTATGGACTGATAGCCTTGACATTGGGTATGTGAAGAGAGGGAATGCAGTGTGATTTAGATTTGGGTCTATAACTTTGTGCGAGGAATGGATGGGAGCATTTCTTTTTTGTGATGAACAATGGAATGCTTAGAGGAATGAATGGGTCTTTGAGAGGTGAGAGCTTAGAGAATGGAATGCTACATGGATGGAGGAAGAATGAAATGCAACAAGTCAGATTAGAATTTGGATTTTATAATGAATTTATTCAAATTCGAGTTCATCTTGAAGTTTACCTAAAATTTCAGTGAACTTCAACAATTTTATTTGTAATTGCTTGAATTTTGGCGAATTTCAAACTTGAACCTTGAAATTCACCAAACCTGGTGACTTTGTGTACAATACATACTTTTAAAGTTTTTTCATTCTCATTCACAATGGTTTCAATTGTCAAAATACTTTATATGACATGGATTAAGATGCATTCTATTTTATGGAACAAGAGATTGTGTTAGATGCACATGTTTTAAGTAGTTGTTTTTTTAACATTACTACTGCTAGTACCTTAGATGCTTAAGTCGAAGCTAGTCAGGTTGTTGCCAATTTGAGATATGGGTAAAATATGGAAGTGTAACAAATTGATATTTATTTTTGTATGATTCTATTAGTTTATCCAATTGTAATAAATGAATTACCACTTCTGTCTATAATGAAACATCCAGGTGCCACAGTTAAGGGTGTAATTTGTCCATTCAGCCAACTTTCTTGCAAACATAGCTTATGGACAAGATGCTGGAATTTATGGCTTAGAACAGAAGTACGCTAAGCTGAATCAACGCACAGATCCCTTTTAAATCAATACAAACCAGAATACAATCATAAGGGAATAGGTCTAGTTTTTATCAATGATAATATAATACATGTTCAGAATATAGTATGTGCTTGAAATTTGAATGCTCCAGTCAGCTCTAAAGTCAACTTGCTAGTACTAACAACTTTTAAATCATTGGCTAATCTGATGCTGGTGGTTACCATGCTATTTATTCCCTACACTGGCTGATTGTCCAACGTCCTCAAACTCTTCAGTTCCCTACACATTGATTCATCATGTATTTTTGTCTCTTTAGTTTCACATAGTGATTCAGATTTGCTCCTAATGATTCATCTTCCCTCATGTGATCTTTGATCTTCCTTTAGTGTGCTTACTAACATGCACACCTGCTATGCTTCTCATGTGCATTTCTATCATTCTTGTACTAATTCTATCATCCTCACTTTGCTTAGCTCTTCATGAGCTTTAACTTCTGCTCCTGAACTACCATGATTTTCTCTTGTCATGCATGCACTTTAATTCTTATTGTGCTTGGTTTCTATCATGGACTTTGTTTGATCATGCTTTCCTCTCTTTGTTGCCTGTGGTGCTTTTTATGATGTCAGATTTTCCTCTTATGCTTTCTTGGTGTGTTCCCATACTTAATATTTTCATGGATGCTCCATCACTGGGCTACTGGTCTCTTTTCACTGAAGATCATGTTAGTGGTCAAGGATAGCCTCTGGATATTTAAATAGTATGGACTTTGTCCCTGAATTTGATATTTAAATAGTATGGACTTTGATATCATGTTATCACTTGCATCCAGATTATTAAGGCAGCCTGCAAAGGTGCACTGTTTCTCCCCATCTACTAATTGGTATAGCACTCCTTGCATTTTGGCTGCTAAATGATCCTGCTGAGAAGGCACTTTGGCATGCATTGTTGTCTAATATTCCTTGCTTACATCAAATATCAAATCTGGCATTTCCTTGATGTCTGCTAGAACAATATGCTCAGGTGAAACAACTGAATGTGTTTGATTACTCTCATCTAACAAAGATTTTGGGGTTCCTCTCATTGTTGCTCCTACAATATCCTCCTAGGAACCTTTTCCTGAGACTCCACTTAATTCCTCCACAGCAACACAATCCTCATAAGGCTCAATGATTAGTTCCTCCACATTTTCTTTCTTATTTTCATGCAATAAAAAATCTGGCATCCCTTGAATCTGACTGTGTTTAAAATATTTTCTCTCTTGATGAGAAGATACATCCAAGGTGGCATTGTCCAACCTCTTTTCAATCCTCGTTAATGAACACCAATCTCCTCCTCGTTTATTCCCTGCCTCCATCTAGTTCTTGCTGCTAATAGACATTTTTTCTTCCTTCTAATTTGATGTACAATCTTATGTTATTTTTATATTCAGCATCTTAAAACCATAATGGGAAGCCTCTTGCACATTGTTCTCATCTCTTTTAAATGAACATAACTCCGACAGTCCTTCCATTTATGGAGAAAGAATATCTTCATATGAAACCCTGTCCAGCTGCTTCTCCTGGCTACCACCATCACCTTCATCCCATACAAAATCTGACATTTGAGTGTCTACTTGACCAACCATCTATGAAACCATAACCAGTGTCTACATTCCTCAGCTATGACTCCAAGCTAATATTCCATTAAGTGGTTGTTAGTACAAGTCTTTTCTGAATCAGATAGGAAGTGAATTTTCTAAATTCTTGTTTGCTTAGCCATTTATCTCCCAGTCTAAGTTTCAGTGAATTTTCCAGAGATTATCTTCTTTGAGGAGGGGTGTACTCACTTGTCCATACTCTGCCCACAGTGAATTTTCCAGAGGTTATCTTCTTTGAGGAGGCGCACTAGCAGGTTTATTTGCTTCATGAGAGGACACAATCTCTTGCCCATCTCTGCCCATAAGAAGAGTATCACTTCCATTTGGTGAAGGACACATTTAGTGGGGGGATTGCTTCAGTTTGACTATAGTCTGTATGCAAAAGATAAGACGCATCTTTGAGTGCATTGTCCCAGTCGTGAGGTTTGGAAATGCATAGATCTTGCACCATCTCTCTATGGAAATGTTGAGTTGTTAAGGGTAAGCTACAATAGTGTGAAGATAAGGGGTATTCAGAGCTTAGACATTATCATATGTGCCATAGAACCATTCTGCCAGTTGCTTGGGAACAAGTTGAGTTTATCACTGTTTGTAGTCTCAACTTATTTCTGGAATTTTGATAGCTTGAAGGGTGTTCTGTGGTTCATTGGAGGGGATGAGCTGCTATAACAACATTACTTTTACTCACTGCCCACTTTTTGTGAATAGCCTAAATTTAATTTAAAGCATACATTGGCAGCTAAATTGATGAGGTTGTGCACCACTTCCGATAATTCATGTACCTATATAAGATATATCAGTCCCAGGGTTTTCCAAGGCTGCCAAAATAAAGATAGGCGACCACATTCTCTACTTGCAAGGCTCTTAACTTAGATCTCTAGTCCAGACAATTCCAAGCATGTACTTTATCTTTCTATGGAAATATACTCAGTTTTGAATAACATTTTTATGTGCTGATAAATGAGCTGAACTTTGTTATTATCTTTGTTTATTGAGTTTCCTTACTAGTTGGTTGTCTGCCATATATTGTGTCATCACATTTACCATGTGAATCATTCAAAAATCAGTCTTGTTATTCCCAAGTAACTTAACCATGATCTACAGCGGTAAGACATCCAAAAGTTTGATATATTTTTTATGGTAAATTCATCTACATTATAAGCTATAGCAGTGTCACTACACTAAAATTTATAGAAATTTTACAATTACAAGTTTACAAATTTAATACAAAAATTAAAATGTAACAAAAGGTAGACTGTGCTCTGTTCACTATTGAAGGTTGTGGCCTGTAGAATTTCGCTCTGCTCTGGCCACTGTTGTAACATGTACCTTGTAGATTGTTGTTATTATGAAATGATACTAGTTATGAGTAGTACTAAAACCCTGGTTTGGTCTCTGAGCAAAACCTTGATAAAAAAATTAAAATTAAAACCATGATTTGTGGTCTAGTCATTGGTCTGAGACTAAGGTTGTAGCCTATAGCCCTAAGCTGCTGCTGTTGAAGTATTTAACCTTGTTACTTGTAGCTACTAGAGGCCATTGTCAAACCCTTCAAAGTTCATACTTGTAGCAAGTGTTGTCAAACCCTATGGGCCTATACCCTTGACATTGGATATGTGAAGAGAGGGAATGTAGTGTGATTTAGCTTTGGGTTTATAACTTTGTGCGAGGAATGGATGGGAGTGTTTCTTTTGTGTGATGAACAATGAAATGCTTAGAGGAATGAATGGGTCTTTGAGAGGTGAGAGCTTAGAGAATGGAATGGTACATGGCTAGAGGAAGAATGGAATGCAACAAGTTAGATCAGACTTAGGATTTTATAATGAATTTATTCAAATTCGAGTTCATCTTGAAGTTTACCTAAAATTCCAGCGAACTTCAACAAGTTTATTTGTAATTGCTTGAATTTTGGCGAATTTCGAACTTGAACCTTGAAATTCACCAAACCTGGTGACTTTGTGTACAATACATACTTTTAAAGTTTTTTCATTCTCATTCACAATGGTTTCAATTGTCATAATACATTGTATGACATGGACTAAGATGCTGTTTATTTTATGGAACCAGAGATTGTGTTAGATGCACATGTTTTAATTAATTGTTTTTTTAACATTACTACTGCTAGTACCGTAGATGCTTAAGTCAAAGCTAGTCAGGTTGTTGCCAATTTGAGATATGTGTAAAATATGGAAGTGTAACAAATTGATGTTTATTTTTGTATGATTCTATTAGTTTAGCCAATTGTCATAAATGAATTACCACTTCTATCTATAATGAAACATCCAGGTGCCACAGTCAAGGGTGTAATTTGTCCAATTAGCCAACTTTCTCGCAAACATAGCTTATGCACAAGATGCTGGAATTTATGGCTTAGAACAGAAGTACGCTAAGCTGAATCAATGCACAAATCCCTTTTAAATCAATACAAACCAGAATACAGTCATAAGGGAATAGGTCTAGTTTTTATTAATCATAATATAATACATGTACATAATACAGTATGTGCTTGAAATTTGAATGCTCCAGTCAGCTCTAAATTCAACTTGCTAGTACTAACAACATTTAAATCATTGGCTAATCTGATGGGATTTTAGTATATTGTACTTCCGTCCAATTATCTTTAGCATTTGTTATTGATATCTGTGTAGACAACTTTTTCTATGCTTCCATATTAGATTATTTAATAGCTTCTGATTCAGTCCTAAATAATCATTAGTATAGAAGCTAATGTGTATTTTCTTTAGACAGCTTATGTTTTACTTCAGTGATTATCTTCTAGATTCT
Organism: Pseudotsuga menziesii; assembly: GCA_001517045.1. NCBI lineage: Eukaryota > Viridiplantae > Streptophyta > Pinopsida > Pinales > Pinaceae > Pseudotsuga > Pseudotsuga menziesii. Next base: position 193,609 of record LPNX011020210.1, read on the forward strand.
TTATACATGGATTCATTTTCATTTACTAATAATATATACCTGTTCATATTTCCATGTGAAACTAGAACACAGGAGGTAATGCTAAGACTTCCCTTACCAGTGGAGCTGCTGGAAGATCAGTTGTATTGATAGCTAGTGCACATCTCCATAAAGTGTATTCGACAATGTGATTAATTTCAGAAGATACGGACTTTCTGAAAATACAAAGTTACCCACAAAGACAAGTCTTAGGAAAACTGAAAGCATCCTTTTGAAGCTCTCATCCTACCATGCATGCATCAAATATTGCATGTCATATGCAAGCATATTAAACTTGCTGAACTAAAAAAAACTTGTCTGGTCTTTACTGTTATGAGTATGAACTGATATTTAAGAAAAACTGATCGAAAGACCACAAGCAAGAATCTTGTTCATTATTTAATGTTGAGAATGAATATCTATGACTATGTGCTAAATTTGGCTAAAGCACTCATGGACAATAGATGCTAAATCATCTGCTAATTTTTGCACAAACTGTCAATGTTGAATGTTGACTTTTGATTAGAATTTCATCCAAAAATCTATCCATGCACCATCGACATTGAATCAATGGAGATGAACTTTTTGAGAATCTCATCCTGAGTGGTAACAGGGCCAAAGGACCAAAACAAATAATATTTCACTTAAATAATCCACGGCATGACCCCATGACATGATCTATTCTCATTTACATTTTGATTTTGATCTTATTAAACTTTCAACCAGGCACTCTGTACTTATAGATTGCAAGTGAATTGATCTAACTTGTTATGTTTGTTGATTACAAGACAAATACATTTTTATACTCCTATCTCTGATATGTCTGCCTATTCTTTTGGATTTCATTTGACAAAACTACGATGAAATCAATAGATGGCGTTTTCTAGTTTTCACTTGGGATGAGAAATTGGTTGGAGTAGACCGGAAAAATACAGTTTGGTGCTTCTTTTGTGGTCATGCTTTTGAAACATTGGCATACTGCTGAGATTCCTTTCTCGTTCCATTTTGACAGTTGATTACTCATATCTTATTCCTTGTATAACATGCGTGCTTGGCTATGGGAAGTATAAGGCATTCCTACATTTTCTTCTAGTAAACACTGAGCTCAAAACTGAGAAAACTCAGTGTTCATTCATAATTGGACAGATATTCAATTGATACTGAATGCTGGTAATTATCTTGAAAGTTCATTTGTAATTGTTTTACTAAACCTACACATCAGCCCTAATCTTTTAGGCCCTACACAAAGTTGAACTTCTTCAAGGCAAGGTGTTGGCAACTATATTCTGCTTGCCCTTCTTACACCAACTACAAAATTGGAAATATGAACCATGATCATATATGTATGTTTATTCTTTTTTACTACAAAAAGTTTCACATTGATGGTCACTTTCATATTTTCATTGATGTATTTCTTCCTGGGTTGTACTCTTTTAATTTCCAATTTTATATACTGAACTAGCCATGTCTTGTTTATGTATCTATTTCAGATTGAAAAAATGAAGAAGTTATTTGATGAAGCGAAAATAAAATACATTGGACTTTCTGAGGCTTCTGCGTCAACAATTCAAAGAGCTCATGCTGTTCATCCTACAACAACAGTTCAATTAGAGTGGTCCTTGTGGACTAGGGATGTAGAGGATGAGATTATTCCAACTTGCAGGTAGATGTATTGGAGTTCATATTTACCATGTGGCCACTTTCTAATAGTATGAATTTCAAATTTCAAATTGAAACTTTCATTGCAGGGAGCTCGGTATTGGAATTGTGCCATATAGCCCTTTAGGGAGGGGTTTCTTTTCTATTGGATCAAAGTTGGTTGATAACTTGGCAGATAATGATTTCAGAAAGGTATTTGGGATCCATTGATTCTTACTCATGGATTTTAGATTTATGAATGGTTTTTGTATTTTGATAGATGCTTGATTATTTACACAAGCCATCTAAGTTTCTACTATTTTTCATGTTATATGACAGAGATATTGTTTGAAATTAGTAATATTTAGACATTAATGGTTGTTGCAAGGGCTCCCATGCAACACAAGAAAAATCATTTAGTATGAGGATCCCAGCTATTCAGGGCTCCTCTAATCCTAAAACAAGTTCATCTCATTCACTTTCAGTGTCTCCAACATTAAATCTCCCTACCTTGGTGGTGGAAATTGCGGCATCAAGGTTGAGTTCTAATCATGGCAAGATGTTGGTCAATAAGGGTGGGCAGTCATCAATGTTTATATCTAAAAAACATATTGATGCCAAACCTAATGCAATGAGTGGAACATATATAAAATTAAATTCACGTGTAAAGACCGGTGGGGAAGCTTTCCATGGAAAGAATGCCAGTTTAGTTGATCCTACTATGAAATGTAGGATTCATGAAGGTTTTAAAATTCTATTGAAGAATTCGTCCTCTAACACACACAAGGGTTCAACTGAGCTGGGCAGTGGGCACATTGAAATAGCAAGAAGTGAAAGAATAGATGCAGCTTCAGTGTCATCTGGTATTGTTTGTGTTGGACTTTCTAAAGATAGCTTTCCAATCTCTGTCCCTCAAATCAATAATTATGTAGGTTGTAGATTGATATCTATCATAAATTTGTTTGAATATCATCATTTTCAAGCAATAACAACTTCTTAAAGGGTGCTATCTCAATGGTAAAGAACCTACCTATAATTAGGCAGGAGGTTGGTGGTTCGATTCCTCCGTGCCCTATCATAAATTTGTGACTACAAAAACGACTAAATTCACATATATACGACTATTAGTAGCTAATTTCCCGTATCTTAGTTGTATTTAGCTTAGTAATTAATATGTTAACATCTAGTAGTTTATTTAGTCATATATTTGGTCATTAATGGTTGCAATCAGTGACTAAATCAACGACTAAATCAATGACTAACTCATTGACTAAATCAATGATTAAATCCATGACTAAATCAATGACTAAATCATTTACTATCAATGACTAAAACAATTACTAAATCAATGACTAAATCATTGGCTATCAATGACTAAATCAATGACTACTAAGTCAAGCTATTAATGACTAGTGAAATACGACTAACTATAAGATAGTGGAAATTTGCTACCATTAGTCACCGATTCAAAAATAGTCATTTATAGCATGATTTTAGTCATTTTTTTAGTCATTAATTTCTCATTATCTACTAGTGTGTGTATCTGTGACATGGATCTGTAAATGATGAGATATTTCCCCAATTTAAATGATATTATTCTGTTGGATCTGTTTTCACATCAATGTGTTTACTGCAGTTCTGATATAATGATGTGATCTATGGAATTATGATATGGTTCTCTTAATGCCTAATACGAATGCCCATATATGTTAATGTTGCGATAAGTTGATAAGTAGATGCACATTATCCTCTCTCATTCCGCGGAAACTTGATTCTGTCAGCTCTCCCTCGAACATCTCGGGTGAGACTTAATCCACTCTGTGGGTTTTTTCGGATGGGGTAAAACCTATTTGGGTTGCTTCTCAGGGAGATCGCGGCGGTTTAGGTGTCGACAGAGTGGGAACCCCTATCAACTGGTTTTGTTGACTGAGTCTGTGTCAACAAAATCAAAGACATAGGTGTTGTCACCTTGGGTTTTCGACTTTGCTTACAGTATGGATGTTAAGGCAATGTGTAAGATTTAATAATATCTCTCATAGAAATAAAAGTCAGCCGAAAGTATACGAAAATAGTCATCTTAAAATTTGTCATAGGGTGTGTGAAAAGCTTCTTTAGTTGCTAAAGATCTCAAGAATTCATAATTTTATATGAAGCAACTACTGTAGAAAATTGTTGAATAAAATATATAAGTTTCCCAACATCTTATGAGTTCATAGGATTCGATCTTCATTAGTGACTCTAGTGATTTATTCTGGTTTTAAAATGCATTACTATTTGAATCTATGTATCACTGCCATTTCATTTTGAAAAATTGATCCTTATGAAATGCATACAAAACCTCATTGTGTGCAACATCAATGATTATACCAGGTTGGATTTTAGTTTTTTCATCTACTATAGAATCACTTTTTGGGCTCAACACATGGCTTCATTTTACAAACATAGTCGTAAACAAAAATATGAATTAATTGGAAGACTGTTAAAAGTATATCCTTATCAAGGTCTAAATTTGTGGGATGAAAATTCAGAAAAATTACTATTAGAATTTGTATTATAAACAGATGATGATACGAGGCTACTTAGTATACTCCATGATGGATGCACATAATCACTAGAATAGACAAATAATCCTGGTGATTATTAAATTATTGAAAGTATAAATATCTTCTGCAGGTTCTACCCCCAAGAAAGGAACTCCTATCATGTTTATAATTGCAATGTTTGGATGAATTCTTGCAGTTATCTGAGGCCATACTACCAACTAGGTATCAATAATTAACATATGAATACACCTTTTTACGAAATAGCCTGCACTTTTTCTAATTCATTATTGATTGGAGGACCACTAGCAATCCTAACAGTAATACTGGCATATGAAATGTAATACTCCAAAATTTCATAAAAATTTAAAATTTTTCTTATGGCAATAAATGTTTACAATAGTCACTTAAGAGGGACATTTAATTGTTAATAGTTAACGTATTAAGGTTTAAACTAGAAATAAACTAATTCCTTTATTAAATTATGTTTCTACATACTTAATTATTTGCTTTCATAATTCATAATTAAAGATTGATTTAGCAGGTGATGATCTGAAGTAACATGAGCTGAAACATCTATTTGTTTACGATGTACTAAAGTTTGTTTTAATGTTTGTAAACATGAAGAAACTTTAGTACATGTTCGATTCTTACTTAGCTTTTTATCTAATGCAGTGAAGTGATGCTTCTTGTACAGGTCTTTTTACAGGTAAGACGTTTTGTAATCCAGTTTCAGGATCGAGATTAATTATCTCAACTAGCATAAATTAAATGCTAGTATATTTGTTTAGTTTACATCTTTGGGCAAAGGAAGGTATCGTCAAATATATGTAATTACTTTTATTTATTTATTCATAAGTGTAAGTACTTGGAAACTCAAGCACAACATAGAAATATATGTTTCCTGCTTATCTTTGACTATAACTTATACCTCATATTTTAATCCTATTTTTGTTATATTACATCCTAGATACAACTCTATGGAAGGATAAATGTTGCAACCTAGATCTTTGCATTATAAAATTATTTATTACTAAGGTAATTTGTATGTATTTGTATCAACATTCATTTGAATGCCTCATAGGCAATTACACCTTAGTCTAAAGAATTGCCATCAGGTATATAAGAAATATCATTTATAAGAATGAAACTAACGAGTTTCAACAGAGTATAATTTCCTTATCTGCCTATGCAATTACCAAATGAAAAGAGAAAAATAAAAACATTATATCTTTATATATGTAGTATTACTACTTTGGTTTTAGAGGGTGAAGAGTTCATTACTTAATGAACCTAACTAACCCAAACTCTTGCTTGATTTAAATCTCATTAAGAGATGTTATATAATAATTATTATTACCCTATTTATGCAACTATAATACCCTTACCGAGGAATTATGCTAAGCATCTCTATACTTGTAATCTTTTAAACCAAGGTTCTAACCTATGTTACGAATAGTCTTTTTCTGCATAATCCTAATACTTATCATAAGGGTTTTTGTATCCAATGTTAACAAGGTTAAAAATATTTTGCAGGCTTCACTTCAAGTGTAATACTCATGAACTATAGAGAAGACCCATAAAATTGAATTCAAAATGGAGTCCATGTGGTTGTTGATTAGTGGTTAGGGTTTTGACTTTGGTAACTTCACTATAAATGTCTCCAAAACCCTAAAATATCGCATTTTAACCTATATTTTACTATTGTGGAGACTGTCAAAGGCTTATGGCCTCATGGATTTACCCTTGCTTTACCTCTGCGTGTAAGGGCCTTCATTTCCATTGCTTTACCTCTACGTGTAAATGCTTTCATTTCCATTTATTTACCTCTGTGAGAGCTTTCTTTCGGGTGTTTGTCCAATCATAAACTATGTCTGGAATACCAATGTGGTCTCGGTTTTGTTTTCATATTGGCCTTGGATGTTGGATTAAACCATCTCGTTGAGGTGTTAGCTTACTTGCTTCTCCTTCCCAGTTGCTAGGGTAAGAGGTTTTCACTTGGCTTGAATCACTGTAAATCCAAACTATGGTGCGACCGAGGCTGGTTTCTCCAGGTAAGCTTCTGTTAGGATATTTAGACACTTAGGAGTTAGTTAAGATCAACTTGTGTAATATATCCGTCACGTAAAAGTGTGTTTCTTTAGTATGCATTAGTATGCATTTGTAAATATTCTAATCCAACGGTCACGATATGTTCTAGACATAGAGTGATCCGATGGTTCAACTTCTCTTAAATCATACCTACCATTGATCCGTCGCTTAACACCCGATTGGTCTATGATCTCTATTTAAAGAGTATAGAGGGTCCTTGGCTAGTTGATCGATTATGAGAAGCTCATGTAACTTTCTTTCTTTTGCATAATAAATTGCTTCGAGTAGCTATTTGGCCGGGGCCGTGGACTGTTTCCCTCTCGAGGGTTTTAACCACGTGACAAACATTGGTGTATTGATCTGTGATATGTTTGTGTGAAGTGGCTATTCTTGGTGTTCGATCCTTTGGGAGAACCCTAACATGGTATCAGAGCTTTTATGAAGAGCCGCTTTCGGTTTTGATCAAGATCTAGAACCGGTGTTGCTGAAACTTTGAAAGGGTTTCTGGTTTTTGGATTTTCTATGCATTTGTGGCCTGTGGGAGCTATTCCATTGCGTTCGTAGTGCCGTTTCCATTTGGAAACAATTTTCGTTTCACCGAAAACCGTTTCCGTTTGCTCCAGAAACACCCATTTCAGCAAATCTGAAGGTATAATGTTACAGTGACGGATTTGTTTTTTTTTAAATCTCTCATATTTTATCAGTTTTATTTTTTAGATATTTTTATTTTAGTCTTGGGCTGTTGTCTTCCTTGGCTGCGTATGCTCTTTGCCGTGCACCTTGCGCGATCGCGGCGAATCAGAAACAATAAGGGAAAGTTTTTTTGTCTTCTCGGCTACGTATGCTCTTTGCCGTGCACCTTGTGCGATCACGGAAAATCAGAAACAACGAGAAAATTTGAAAACATAGACTTTCCGGGTAAGCTAACCAAGATCTAACCCCATTGTGTGGAAAAAAAATTTGTTTTTGTTTTTCGTTTTTTTTTTGTGATTTGCAGGAAAAGAAAGCAAGCACGGAAAACGAGAGAGAAGAGTAAAAAAAAAAAAAAATCCCCCTTCCTCTTTCCATAGTTTTACGTATCTTTTAAACTTAGCTCACTTGGTCCAAAGTTGCTTTACATCTTAATAAGTCTTGAGTTCAAGTCTCATCAAGTTACTTTTTAGTGCATGCAATTTCTATTTTCAAGTTACTTTATTGTAAAAATGCATCACACATTAATAAAATAAAATAAAAGTGAGTCACTTAAGTCTTTTAATTTATTGCCGCACTATTTAAAAGTACATTATTGTAAAAGTGAACCTCACTTATTCTACAAAAGTGATTCACTTCAAAGCAACTTTATTGTAAAGTGATTGTCAAAGGTAGATCTTTGGAAGAGGGGGGTTCTTTTTTTTAACTGGTCAAGTTAATATCTGCCACGTCACTATTGGGGACATCTTCAACATTTCCTTTGATCAAGCATAACTTCATCATCCGGAATCAGTTTTAAGTGCCGTTTTTTTAAAACCGCATATTTTTTCGAGCTCTTTGCATCTAGGCAGTTAGTTTCTGTTTTTTCAGCCATTATTTTACAATATGGCCTCCCTTTGTGATATTATACTTACAAGTTCAAACTATTTCTCATGGAAATCTCGTATGGAGGATGTTCTGCGAAGTAGGGGACTTTTCAGGATAACCTCACGGAAAGAAACAGAACCCACTGATGATGATAAGAAAATTAAATGGGCAAATAGTTGTGATGAAGCTCGTGGATTGATTGGGATGTCAATCTCTACTTATTTGCGATTCCACATATCTGGAATTGATGAACCTGATGTTGCTTGGGACAAGTTGGAATCTGTGTTTGGTAAACACAATGAAATTTGGGGTCATCAACTTGAGAATGAGTTGCTTTCCTTGAATCCCAATGATTTTTCTTGCATTCAAGACTATTTATCTAAGTATAAAACTCTTAAACTATTATGTGCAGAATGCAAGATTAAGAAAGAAGACAAACAATGTATTTATCATATTCTTTCCAAACTTGGACCTGCATATTGTGTTTTTGTACCTACATTCTACTCCATGAAAGAATCCTTGACTGCAGCCAGCTATGTAGAGCCTAGTCTTGAATCCTTTTGCGATTCCTTAATTAGAGAGCAAGACAAGCTCATTCATCTTGGAATAATTAACAATGCAGATACATCTGGGAAAGCCTTATTGTCCCAACAGAAAGAAAAGTCCAAGCCTCCCAAGAAACATAATTTTCACAATAAAAAGCAAAACAACAAGGGTCCCAAACCCTCTCAGTCAGCTCCTCCCTTAAAAAATGATAAAGGATCCAAGCAAAAAGGAAAGAAGACTGAGCGTCATTGCAATTTTTGTGGGAAAGATAATCATGATGAATCTAAATGTTTTAAGAAGATGGCAGCCTTGGAAGCAGCAATGAAGAAGCACCACATCAGCCTAGATTCTTCTTCAGAATCTACCTCTCATGGACTTGCACTTTGTGCTTCTGGTTACTCTTATACTGCATCTTCTTCTTCTACTTCAAATGAATGGCTCATTGATTCTAGAGCATCTTATCATATGGCTAAGGATAAAGCCATCTTTTCTACTATGCATGAATGTAACACCAAACAAATATTTGTTGGTGATGATAGATCTTTAAGTGTTGTAGGATCTGGAACAGTTCCAGTAGAAAATGGTCATTTCAGTGATGTACTATGTGTTCCAAAAATTTCCTGCAATTTGTTATCAGTCTATCAAATTACTCATTCAGGTGAAGGTAAAACTGTAATGTTTACACCTCACCAATTTGTAATCAAGGATTTTAAAAATCCTCAAAATGTCCTTGCTACTGGAACTGTTGATGATATTACCAGGTTGTACAAATTTAACAACTTTGGGTCATCACCTTTTCCTTCAGTTTTTGTTGCTCATAGTGATAACTTGAGCAAACTTTGGCATGAGCGATTTGGTCACTTAAATTATCGCTCATTGCAACAACTATGTAAAGAAAATATGGTGACTGGTCTTCCGCTGGTATCTTGCAAGGATGGTGTTTGTTCCGGTTGTGCACTCGAAAAACATCATCGGGACAGTTTGACAAACGTGCCTCTTGGCACGCCTCGGTTCCCTTGGAGCTTGTGCATAGTGACTTGTGTGGCCCTCTTCCATCTGCTTCATTTTCTGGTTTCAAATATTTCTTAACTTTCATTGATGACTACTCCAGACGCACTTGGGTTTACTTCTTAAAACTTAAGAGCGAAGTATTTAACATGTTCTTGGCCTACAAGGCCCTTGTTGAAAAACAATCTGGTCATCAAATTATGAAGTTAAGATCTGACAATGGAGGAGAATATGTTAACAACAAGTTCACTACTTTTTGCATTGAATAAGGAATCCAACAACAGCACACTGTTCCATATACACCATAGCAAAATGGTGTAGCTGAAAGGAAGAACCGCACTTTAAAAGAAATGGCTAATTGTATGATCCAATCTAAGGGACTAAGTCTTCAATATTGGGTTGAGGCCATAAATTGTGCAAATTACATAGTAAATCGCACACCCACTAAAGTTTTACAGGGTATAACACCGGAAGAAGAATGGAGTAAAATTAAACCAGATGTAAGTCACTTTCGTGTGTTTGGTTGTGAAGCATGGGCTCACATTCCCGATGAAAAATGGAAAGCATTGCAGCCTAAAAGTGAAAATTGCATATTTGTTGGATATTCTGAAGATGTAAAAGGTTATAGAATTCTTCAGCCACATTCTCATGATATAATCATTAGAAGAGATGTTAAATTTGATGAAAATCTCTTGGCCTGCAAGCCTAACTTGGCGGGTGTGCCATCTTTGGCCTGGGAGCCTAATTCGGCGAATGTGCCTTTTTCTTCCTCTTCCAACTTCCTTGACAGGTTTCCAAATCCAGTTTCTGATGATGACAGCGAGGATGAAAATCCACCTCTGCCTTCTCATGTTCCTCAAATTGCACCAGCACCAATACTTCCTCTATGGGTCCGTTCAACATGTGAAGCAGCTGGTGATCCTAGAGATCAACGTCGAACACGTTCTCAGTTTCAGCGAGCCTATTCTCTTTTGGCTCAAGTTTCCGAGAATCATGATCCAGAAACTTTTGCAGAAGCTTCAGGAAATCCATATTGGGATGCAGCTATGGATGAAGAATATCGTTCCTTAATGGCGAACGATACTTGGGATCTTTTTCCTCTTCCAAAAGGAAGAAAAATTGTCAGATGTAAATGGGTCTACAGAACTAAGTATGCATCAGATGGATGTGTTGAAAGACTTAAGGCAAGGTTAGTTGCCAAAGGTTTTTCCCAAGTTGAAGGGATTGACTACAATGAAACCTTTGCCCCTGTAGAAAAAATGAACTCCATCCGCCTTGTTCTTTCCCTTGCAGCCTTACATAACTGGGAAGTCTATCAAATGGATGTCAAGTCTGCCTTCTTACATGGTGATTTACATGAGTAAATTTACATGGAACAACCCCCTGGATATGTTCAGAATAACTCTATCCTTGCCTGTCTCCTTAAGAAATCCTTATATGGCCTTAAGCAAGCTCCTAGAGCTTGGTATGCCAAAATGGATAGCTTTCTCCTTGACACTGGTTTTTCTAGATGTCATTTTGACCCTAATGTCTATACCAAGAAAGTAGGAAACCATCTCATCATACTTGTTCTTTATGTTGATGATCTTATCCTTACTGGCAGTGACCCTAACCTTATAACCCATGTGAAATCCAGTCTTAAGCAAACTTTTGAAATGTCAGACTTAGGACATTTGCATTATTTCATTGGTCTCCAAGTCTTGCAAACCAAAGAAGGAATCTTTCTTTCCCAGTATAAGTATGCTTGTGACCTTCTTCGTCACTTCCACATGGAAGATTTTAAACCAGCCCCTTCTCCCTTCCAGTCTGGAGTCAAACTTTCTACCACTTGTACTTCCCCTGAAGTAGATGCCACCTTGTATCGTCAACTTGTTGGTAGTCTTTTATACTTGACTCATTCCCGTCCTGGCCTTTCCTTTGCCATTGGTCGTGTTTCTCGTTACATGCAAACTCCTCATGAAAGTCACTGGAAAGCAGCAAAAAGAATACTTTGATATATTCGAGGTACAATTCAGTTTGGGATTCATTACAGTACAGGGGGGAAACCTTTGTTGGTTGGTTTCACTGATTCAGATTGGGCCGGTGATCCTGATGATCGAAAGTCTACTGCAGGTTATGTTTTCAGTCTGGGATCTGGACCTGTCACTTGGGCTTGTAAGAAACAACAAGCTCTTGCTCTTTCTTCAGCAGAAGCAGAATATCGAGCTGCAGTTAATGCCAGTTAGGAATCTTTATGGCTTCGACATATCCTTTCAGAGTTTGGATTCGAGTAGCAGCAACCTACTCCACTTTGGTGTGACAATCAAAGTGCCATCAAGCTTGCCAAAGATCCAGTTCTACATCAGTGCAGCAAATACATTGAGCTACACATGCACTTCATCAGAAATCTTGTTCATGATCGTGTTATTGAAGTGCTCTATTTCCCTGCAGATGATCAAGTTGCAGACATCTTCACCAAGTCTCTTACAGAAGCGAAGTTTTCTAAACTTCGATCTATGTTAGGAGTTCAGGAATGTGTCCTTAAGG
>LPNX011020218.1:0-19797 GCA_001517045.1 Pseudotsuga menziesii
TATCTACCTTACAACAACTAGACCAGATATTTCTTATGTTGTTGGCATACTTTCAAGGTTCATGCATAAACCTTGTGAAGGACACTGCTCAGCTGCAAATAGAGTTCTAAGATACTTGAAGGGGACTCAAGATGTTGGACTCAAGTACTCTAAAGTGGATGACTTCAAACTTATTGGGTACTCAGACTCAAATTTTGATGGCGATAAGGAGACAGGAGTATCAACTTCTGGATACACTATGAGTCTTGGATCAGCAGCTGTCTCATGGAGATCACGCAAACAGTCAGTTTCGGTAGATTCAACAACAGAAGCAGAATATGTGGCTGCAGATGAAGCAACAAAAGAAATAGTATGGCTCAGGAAGATACTTGAAGATTTGCAAGAAAAACAAGAGAACTCCACTCCATTATTGATCGACAATACTTCTGCAATCAAGCTGGCTAAGAATCCTAGATTCCATGATCGAACCAAACACATCAACACAAAGTATCATTTGATTCAACATCATGTAGAGGCCAAGACAGTCCATCTTCGACTTTGTTCCACAAATGATCAAATTACAGACATCTTCACCAAAGCGCTTGGACGAAAAAAGTTTGAAAGATTCAGAAACATGCTCGAACTTACGAACACCCCTTCGGATTAAGAGGGGGATTGTTGGAATATAATCCGTCGGGATTATATTTTGTAAATAAATAAAGAAAACTGAATAGTTATGTAGGAAGCCGAAAAGGCTGGGCGGAAGATGAAACACAACCGTCATATGAATTGTATAAATATATGCATTGGCAAGGGAATAATATGAATCAAGAGTTATTACCTATCAGAAACAATCACTTGCATGCTATCGTGCAGTTACAGTGCGGACATTAGAGGAATTTTGAGGTCTAAAATGGGCCTCATAAGAGATATAATAAAATATTGTAAGTTTGTCATTTTGTGGGGAAGGTATATTTACAACTCACCTTTTGCACTACAATACATGTAACTATCGTAAGTTAAAGTGAAAAGATATGCACAAATAAAAGTAATAAAAATAATCTTTGAAACATGAGTACTTTTGAATACATAAATTTGTTAAAATAAAGTACTCATAAAATAAAATAAATTAAAACATTTTAGTTTTGAATTATAAACCTAAATTAAACTTTTATAAATAAATTCTAAATTATATTTATTTAAAATAATTCACATTCACACTTATTTATTTTATATATTTAAACATTTAATATAAAATTTTAATCTCTATTATGTAATTAAATATAACATCATATATTATATTATATTAAAATATAATATAATATATTATAATAATTATAATATATATTATATTATATTAAAAAAAACATAATATCATAATATAATGTTCATATATTATACTGTATATGACCATTAACATGAACACGTAATATTGATAACTTTATACTAAAAAAATAATATAAAGCATAAAGATCTTTAATTAAATATATCATTATATTTTAATGTAATATATAATGTTATATTATTATTTATATAAACTTATAATATATCTGACTTTATATTATAACAAAAAAATGTAAAAAAATGAATTACGTTATATAACTTGAAGATGTTGCTTTTTTTATTTACTAGGGGAATCGACAACTAAGGTTGCGTTGGTACTTGCGTGACATGGGGTTTAGGGATCGAATCTTGCTACCACTATACCCCTGGGTGCCGCACAATAACCTGCAAGCCATGGGACATAGGTAAACCTAGGTGAGATTTGATCTCGTGACCTTCTTTACAACAAGTGACTTCATATCAAACGACGCCAATGAGCGACACATGTTTGGGCTAACTCGAAGATGTTGCTTTATGTTATATATTATATGTATTATATATCTCATAATAAACGTTATAATATATAACAAAAGTTATAATATATGATGTGATATAATATATAATAATTGTATTTGTTATAAAATATATATACAATAATATTTATTTATTATATAAAATCCAAAAGTACTAAATCATGGTTTTTATTTTTGAAATTTATGTTTGAGTTTTGATTAATAATATATTTTTATATTCAAAAGAGTAAGTACTTTAAGAGTACTAAGTACATAAATATTATATTTGAAAGTAATCTATACGTACTTTTTCCATTCTGAGTATGGTTAATCATGGATTTTCATCCACCATTTAGAATTTGGCAAGTAAACAACTTTAACTCAAGCAATATCACCTCAACCATAAGGGATGATGTCATTTTTTATAATTTGATTGGTTCTTGTAAAGTTGATTTTGATGGTACTTTTTTTGTTTTGAGACCCATTTTTTTACCTCAAAATTCCCCTAGTGAAGATCGCATTGTCTCGAGAAAGGAATCTGCACGGGAGGTATTCTGCTAAAGTGCGGAGGTAGCATGACTGTCAAAGAGATATCTTTGTTGTTAGTGCAGTTGAGACATTGAGATATGCGTATTTGATAAAATGGAAAAAACAGTCTCTTGGGGGTCAAATTTACAGGATGAAAGAGATGGTCCTCTTCACTTGCAAAGCATAAAATACCATAAATTATCCACTTCTCAAATAAAAACCTAATGAAATAGAAATGAACTAAGACAAAGTGGAGTCGCCATAAATACTATTGTGGGAAAATTGCACAAGAGATCTTCCTTCCCACTTAGTTAGGGGCAAGGCCTTGTAGGCTGCAACAAAGCCTCAATATTAGAAGCCCCTTTGAGGTGGGTTTGTGAGTGCTCCAAGTGATGTTGTAAGCGGTTGTTAGTAGTAATTAAACAAAACCAAACAAGGAAAAATTAAATAAAATACAAGATGGGGTAAGAGATGCAAACTCCAACAACCAATAGATGTCAAACCACTTAGTTTATTTCCCAATGGTCAAGCATATACAATACCTTGGAGATGTGAGCTCCAAATGGAGGAAAACAATCCTCCTAGGAGAGGTCTATTTAGTCCACACTAAATGTCAAGTGGCTTGAAGAACAAGGGAGGACAACACTTTCCCCTTGAGGGAAGGAGGTAAGAGAGCTTGAGGAATGCTTGACAAGAGGGAAATGGTGATTTATGAGGAAGCTTAAGCACAAATTCAGCAGCATAAAATTTCTCTAAGAATTATCTTACAATTAGCATGCTCGTGGCTTTCTTTTATAGTCCAAGAGGTGGCCATGAAATAACAAGATGCCAATGTGAACCCAATGATCCATGATGTGGCTCTAAGGTACACAAGAGAGGCCATTTAAGGAAACCAAGTGTGTGAATAGATAAAATGTGAACTCTTTGAGTAAAGGGAGCTTTCATGAGCCTTTAATGTGTCGCTAGTGGGTGAGATCCTGTCCTTTCTATAAACTGCACAGGTATCAAAGGAAAATCCATGCTACCACACAGGAATTCCACTAGAGACGTGTGCTGTCACATGGATAAATAGGCCATTACCCACACGGCTTGTATTTTGACTGTTTTGAGGCATTTTTGGAATTAGTTTTCTCTCTGGGTGTTGTGAAGATGTCTTCAATTGGATTCATGTTGTATATTTATGACGCTTTACCATGTAAATTGTGAAATTGTTGCATTTGTGTGACATTTTCATGATAACAACTACTATCACTTATTGTTCTATCACACTTTTCTTTGTGCAAGACAATCTTCACTACCGCTGCACTCTTCCTTTTTGCACTCTGCTCTATGCAATACAATCATCACTACCATTGCACACTTCTCTATGCAATACAATATTTACTAATGTCACACTCTACTTTGCATAATACAATATTTACTAGCATCACACTCTACTATGTCGCACTCTTCTCAGCACAAGACAATATTCACTATTGCATGGTCTTTAAATTTTGTGTTTCTAATACGCAACTTCAACGGTCTTAGCTTTTGTGCAGCTTCTTCTGCAAGAAAACATCTATTCCTCTTTACAAGGTTTTCCTTCTTCCTTTGATCACCTAATAAATATGTCAAGAGAATTTCAACAAAAAAATATTACGTCTTTAGATACATTTTCAATCCCTAGAATACCTTCCTCTTTTGAAAGTGTACATTGTTTTCAGAGATCCATCATTTCTTGAATATATAAACAAAAAAGAGAGTGCTCCACTTATTTATAGTTTTCTTAAATCAGTTTTTGGGTTGACTTAACATTGTACAATATCATGGCAGGGCCGACCTAACATTCTGGTTGGGTTGATTTTATAAAAAAAATCATATCTCCTTATTCCTATGGATTTAGAGAAACTTCCATATATTATTGGAAAGATATCGAGACAAGATTTCCAATCATATAACCTATACTCCAATTTGAGTCAAGTATCTAGAAATAAAAAATACTCCAATTTGAATCAAGTATCTAGAGTAAAAAAGCCTTCAAATATAGGTTATCCAAACTAGGTATCGAAAAAAAAAATTTCCAATAACCTCCATCTTGGAATCTCTATATGTAGTCTCCTTTCCTTTGACATCAATGAAAACAATATTTCCAAAAATATCATCCTTTGTCATTAATGGAAACCTTTAGATAATTCTGCAACAAACCTATAGATACTCCACTTGTCTGAAATTCTGTATTCACACGATTGTGTTTCTACATAGCTCTGTTTTTGTGTAGTATTTACAATTTCTTCCCCTGTGCAATTTATCCATGCAATTATGTTAATGCGCAATATCTGCAATTTCTCCCTCTACACAATTTCTCCTCCTTTGACATCAATGGAAAAGGGATGCTCCCTCTAGACTCATGCTTCTCTGTCTACTTCTATTTCTCCCCATATCTAAATGCTTATATGATTTTGTCAATTCCTTTTTCTACTCCCGATATTTGTCATGTTCACATAGCTTCCAATTTTGATGAATCTTGAGAAAATTAATGAGTGGGAATTACTCCCAACTTTTTTCGAAGATACTCAAAGTTATCCCTGGGAAGAGGCTTTGTGAAAATGTATGTAATCTTCTCCTTGGTTCAACATAATCCAACTTGGCATTGTTCTCGATGACTTTTTCTCTCAAAAAATGATATTTTATAGGGATATGCTTTGTCTTGGAGTCCATTACAGGCTTCTTGGAAATTCAAATTGCACTTTTGTTATCACACAAATTGGAATATGTTTCTTCTACTCTACCTAGATATCCTTCAATATTTTCTTCATATAGATAAATTGAGCACAACATGTTGTTGTTGCAATGTATTCTACCTCTACTGTAGACAAGGAGACTGAGGATTTTTTTTACTTAACCAGGATACCAAACAATTTCCCAGGAAGAATGCTACTCCACTTGTTCTCTTCCCGGCATCCATACTTCCCACTCAATCTACATAAGTATAATCTATCATAGTCAATTCATTACCGTGTGGGTACCCTAAGTCAAATTCCATGGTTCCTTTCAAATATATGAATATTCTTTCTACATCCTAAACAAGAGTTTCCTTAAGTGTTGCTTGAAACCTTGCAACCAACCCTACAACTTGCATAACATTTGTCCTTGAGGTTATCACATATACCAGGATGCCAATCATTGATTTGTAAAAATTTTGGTCCAATTCCATTTCTTCATCTTCTTTACTTAACTTGCATTCAACGATCATGGGAGTACACATTGGTTTATAGTCTTCCATGTTAAACTTATTCAACATTTATTTTACATATTTGGTTTGAGAAATAAAAATACCCTTACTGACTTGGGAAATATGCAATCCTATAAAGAAGGACAACTCACCAAGAATAGACATTTCAAACACTTTCTTCATTTCTACTGCGAAGCTTTGGCTTATCCTATCATCATCACTTCCAACTATGATATCATCCACCTAGACTTCAATGGTAACTATATCTTCATGGTCAATCTTTATGTATAAATTGTTGTCAGCATCTCCTCTTTTAAATCATTGTTGATGCAAGTATTTGTATAGCCTTCATTACTAGGATCTATGGGCCTTGTTGAGTATTTGTATCGCTTTCATTACTAGTATCTAAGGGACTTAATGACTTAGCTATGTAACCCATGGGATCTTTATGTATAAGGATCCGACCACATTGACCAAAATTAAGCATAGACTCAAGATTAAACATACTTATAACTATGTCAATTCAATTAGTATCGACCAAAATTTGGAGTGACCATAATCTAGTATCAACCACACTTCAACTTTATGTGTTGATCGACGAATTATTTATCAGACCAACCAAAGTGAGCTTCAACCAAATGTTAACATCAATCATGGAACCATCAACCCCAAA
Organism: Pseudotsuga menziesii; assembly: GCA_001517045.1. NCBI lineage: Eukaryota > Viridiplantae > Streptophyta > Pinopsida > Pinales > Pinaceae > Pseudotsuga > Pseudotsuga menziesii. The sequence continues at coordinate 6,227 of LPNX011020218.1, forward strand.
ATTATGTAACTTAATTAACTCAATAAAGGTTTGACAAAAATATAAGATTCGACCAATATGAAAAGTTAAGGGACTGACCAAAAATACAATATTGACCTTATTAGTCCCTACCCTCGGGCTAGCAGGGACTCTATGAATCGGCTTGCCACTGTTTTCATTGATATGCACCAAAACCAAAACAATTTTAAAACATTTATCCTATGTTTTCTGAGACTTGCTATAAATAAACTTTTTATTAACCAATCAAAATACCCTACACTTTTTACCAACCAATCACCAATTTCGTACTCTTATTTGGCCTCATCTTAAGGTAGAGTTCCAATTTTTTTAAACCTAGGTTAAAGTTACAAATTGGTAAAAAAAATTTAACATATGCATTAATGATATCTATGAGATAGCATTATATTCCTAACATTTAATTTTATGTATAGTTTATGAAGTATATTGTTGGCACTTCTGAGAGCATGGTGGTTGTTCTGTCCGTGTGAAGCTGCCAAGCTTCCACATAAACACTGCAACGTGTTGCTGGACTCTATCACATAATACTATTAACACTGGTACGTGTTGCTTGAAGTTGTCACATAATACACATAACAGTACACGTATATGGAGACAACCTCAAATGACAGATATCTTGACATTTACACACATCTTAAACCTATTACATAACATGATACATGCAGTAGTAACATGTAACAAATATGTAGAGACTGTTCTAATTTTCTTCTACATCATGGAAAACCATGGGAAAAACTATATTGTACATATTTTGACAAAAACTATATTGTACATATTTTGACAGACTAGTTTTATTTTGTGTCATGGAAAACTGTATTGTAGAGAGGTCTCACCTGTCATTTGGGGGACTACGTTCTTTCCTTTGCTTCATCTACTAACTCAAATGCATAAGTAGGTTCTTTCCTTTGCTTCATCTACTAACTCGAATGCATAAGTAGGTTCTTTCCTTTGCTTCATCTACTAACTCGAATGCAAAATCAACAATTGGATTACTTCTCCTTATGATGTAGGAGGCAAAATTGTTGCTTGGAAGATCTTTCTTGGAAGAACTTCTTAATTCAGCTATAAAGATCCCGTCTCGTGATGTATCTAATAGTATTGCTATAGAGATCCCACCTCTGGTTGATGTAACTGATTGAAGCTATTGGATTCCCACATAATTTAGACTACTTGAGGTTGCTCACAAGAACTTCTTCTGCACATCTGTTTGTGCAGCTCCGCAATGAATCATTGCTCACTAAGCTAGCTAGCCACAAGAAATTCTACAACCAACCTAGGAGAACCTACCACATGTGTTTCCTTCTCCTTTCTATAATTTGCATTGCTATTGAATTCAATTAGACATGAAAAATATAACTTAATAAGAAAACAAAGAACTAAAAGCTACCTTCATTTAGCTGGACTTCCCCATATTCTCTCACGTTTTCTTATCCTCTTATGTACTCCTTATGCGAAAGAAGATAAGAGGCAATGTGCAATGCATGCCAAAGAAGATAATAGGTAGTAAGCGATGCAGCTAGTTTCACCCATGGTTTCTATTTCCCACTTCCAATTGGGTTGGTTCTCGCTTCCAATGGATGTGCTTTTGTTCTTAGTAGTCATTGTATGTTGTGAGAGACGATATCTTGGAAATAGTATCGGAGAAGAGATATATGCCTAATCGAATCTAATTAAAAAAATAATAATTTTCCTCATGGAAAGAACTTTCAAATTCCATTACTGATTAACTAGATCTAAACAAATTTGGTAACTACGCCTTGAGATATCCATGGGTTCATCAAGTACTATTTTTTATTTTAGTGTGACTGTTGTGATACTTGCTTCAACAACGATAGCAATGGAGGAAGTGAATCCTACTTGCAGAAATCCACAATAAATATGACTTGAGGCCTAGGCCAAATATGACAGAACCTGTTGATTCTATCCTTTCAAAAAAGACTCCTATGCTTAAACTAAGGCATGAAGTGGAAATGAGATTCAGACCCTCCATACCAGACAATGTTTGACATTGATAGGTGTTTGAAGATGATAAGGAGATCAAGAGATTCCTTGAAGTACTAGAATAAATTAGGTTTTATCTCCCTGTGATAAATTGTTGGGTTTATGGCCAAGTGAAGGTATGTAAGAGCATGCGATGTCTCAGATTCCAGGGTTATTCTCTGTTCCTAGGAAATCCCATCACCCCTCTTGCACTGTAGGTGTTAAGCAAGAATTATGTTGGGCATGTATTCATAGACGAGGATGGGCTCTCCATTCTCAAGGAAGTAGCCCATCAAATGTACCAAGTTGGGGTGTTCCACAAATGACAGAAGATTTTTTTCATTCATCGCCTGTTCAATTCCATGGGTGTCGATATGTCTGATCTTTTTCACTACCACGCGAAAGTTTCCTTTGAGTTTCCCCACATAGACCGTTCCAAACGCGCCATTTCCCAGTTATTCTACAATAGCCACATAGACATGTATTTCAAAACTTCCTCCAATGTGACTATGTATGCACGACTCTATGTATCGTCACTCTCTTCTTACCCGAGGTCTCTACAGAGCGATATCGTGAAGGATGTCGTGAAGGTGAGTCTTGATAATGCCCCCAACATTTATGTCTAGACCACAAGACTGAAAACCAGAAGAGTTACGATGAGTAGAAAAGAAAAACTGACACTCAAGGATTTAATTGAAGATTTCAGGGACACCACGGGACAGATTCATCAATATCTGGGGGAGCTGAAGCACTTAGGAGGAACACATTCAATGTTCAAATGAGCAATGGAACCAACAAGGACTCATGTCTTGAGTATTTTCATGCAGGTGGTCCACTTGGTGATTTTCTTATGTTTTCTTTGAGGTACGTGTTTATCTGGTGGACATCACTGACAGAAATGACTTTGAAGTATCGTTAACCAGGAATTCCACAATCAACATTTATTTTTGTTGTTCTATTAAATACCCCACACTTAAATTGAACGTAAATTAATCTAGTCCCTTGAACTTTAGTGAATAAGCTAGAAGAGGCTTAAATTCATAGATACATGAAAAAATTCCATAAATTAATACAACTAAATTTGGCAGCAAAAGGCATTGATATAGATCCTTGAAAGCTTGATGCCCATCATTTTAACCACCATATTAAAATATGTTTGAAATTCATTCATATTTTAATGTATTCATTCTCAATCCGCTCATTCTTTAAATGTATTTCATTCTTAATTCATTATTAAAAATAAATATCATTGTGCAACAACATTTATTGCATTTCTTACGTTGGTTAAATTACAATTTAACATAACCTAAGAATAAATATATATTATATTGCATTGCCATGAGATACAAAAGTTTCAAAGCCAAACCAAAATTGAAAAGAGAATAATTTTATTATGTAAATTACTATGTTATTAATTTTCTTAAATTACAATGTAAATCACGATGTTTTAAATTTATACCGTCTTCGTCATTACACAAAATTATTGCCTCAAATTATTTTGATCAAATACTGCAATTTGATTAAATAAATCAGGTTGTTTCTGAGAAATAGTATCAATGCATATTATAATAATTTCAATTTTCACATCGATCATAAGGATCTTGAATAGACTTATCATTAAGTTTAATACAGGCATCCCTATTTTGGAAAGAATTCAAAGTACAGACCGATCTAGAAGCATTGCACAAAATTTAGAAATACATTCCAATACTCAAGTCGATCTAGTCTTTTTTGCACAATGATTACATATACTACATTCTGATATCAGATGTTAGGTTCAACACTTTTTCTTACAATGCATCATTGTGTTAATACGAGAATTGATGCATTTCCAAATCCAATACATGGAACTATAATTATTTTCCCTATTGTGAGATTTGATGATTACTCAGGCCCTACCAAACTCATTCTTATTTTTAGGAAGGACTAATTTTGCCAATAATTAATTATGTTACTCGTACCTTTGGGCATGTATCGATTTCATTTATTTACACCATTACCACTATTTCATTGTCAGCAAGGACATTGCACATAGAGATCTAGATATGCTTCTTCGACCAGTATTTCATTGTCATTAAGGACATTGCACATAGAGATCTAGATATGCTTCTTGGACCTTGTTGATATGCTAGCGAGTCAATTACATAGATATCTAGATATGCTTCTTTGATCTTGCTGATATGCTAAGTAGTCAATTACATAAAGATCTAGATATGCTTCTTCGACCTTGTTGATATGCTAAGGAGTTAATTACATAAGGGAGGGACTAGCTGCCTTTAGCAACTCCCCTTGTTTTAATAACATCAGCCAAAAAGTGAGCATTAAAAGTATTGTCAACCAATCAATTATACCTCAAGTCACTTTCATTGTATACACTTTCCATAAGCATAGTTGAATTCACTGATTATTTGGACTTAGTCAACATCCCAACTAAAAATCCCCATAATTTCCTTATAGTTGGTTCCGGGAAACTATATTTTTCTTTTAGTTGACAGGTAGATAAACAGCTAATTGGTGTACGACTATGAATAATGAATCACTAGTCAATCGAGTAGTACTTTGATCAATGTTTGATGACATTAATAGATAGACTATTTGATAAACTCATTTAGATAAGTCAATAATTTAAATAGTAGATGGACTCAAAATTCAACTACACATGCTAACTATTGGACTAATAACAAGTCGATACTTTGGTGGTTAGAATAGCATCAAAACCTTGAATATATATCTAACGGAAATAACTTTACATTATACACTATTATTTAGTCATTGTATAAGCCTCTTATATAGTTGTCTTCTAAGAATTTCTATTATAGTTGAAGGATACCACCAACAATCACTCATGTCGAGTCGACTACTCCAAATAGTCAGGTGATTCATTTATTCAATTCCCATAATGTTATGCACACTTAGGGAAGCGAGACACTCGATTTCTTTATAGATATCAATAATTTCTATGCCAATCAATAATGCATACCTTCTATAATTGGTCGACAAATAACTTTGTTTGATAAATAAATGGGCTTGTTGAGTGGCTAAATGATTAATTGCAAGAAAACAATTGATACCTAAACACACATGTCTAGTACCTTTTCTTTGTATAATGGTGAATTCTCTGATGTTATTTCTATAAACAATACATTGAACCTGACAAGAAGATGAAATCCATGTAGGATTATCTTTATTTTTGTAACATCGACATCTTTTTTTTTAGCATCAACCACCAAGAGAAATGGCATAGTCATGGAACATGTCACATGATCAATATTCTATCACTACTACATTTCGACCAAAAATCCGACGGCAGAATTGTTGGATTTTCGACACTTCCCTGTCACATGTACGACACTTTGATTTTTTTTAAGCGTCGGAAACATTTCGTCGGTTATCCGACATCTTTCGAAACTGTCGATTAAGCGACACCTCAGTTTACCATCGGTTAAATGTAAAGCGTCGGTTAAGCGACAGAATATCTTCGATGGTAGTGAATTTTTTTTGAGAAAATAACCTTCATGCCGTCCGTTAAGCAAAAAAAAGGCTGTCGATTAAGCGACGGTAGTCAATTTTTTTTTAAATAATAACCTTCATTCCGTCGGTTAAGCGATGGCTATAACCTTCATGCCGTCGATTAAGCGACGGATATAGACTTCATTTCGTCGGTAAAGCGACAGTTATAGGCGTCGCTTAACCGACGCCTGTGAGTGTTTTTTTTTTTAAATACAAAAGGAGTTATCCACGTAATCGAAGTGCGGTGATAAAACTATGATAAGCAATAATTGTATCATACAAAGTGTTTGGGAACCAATTAAGAATCAAAGCCAAAAGTACACATGAAATAATAGCCACAAAGTTAGTTGCATCACAGGTTTACAGTAGCGATTATAATAATTGAGAGTTAATCAAATGGTTATTTGCTAAGTGTTATAATATGGGCTGTATGCAAAGGAGTTACACAGCCATAGAAATAAAGCAATCACATATAAATACATTTTAGTGTATGGGAAAATTTTAGACCTTCATGTAGCATCAATGGCACAGATTTTGTGTTCATCTTCTAAGCATATTATCTATAGGTTAGGGAATAGAAATTGTACTCATTTTCTAACCAATATTCAAGCATATGGGCACAGATTTCCACCAGAGATTTTTCATAATACAATTTTCTATATATTGTGCTCAGTTTCTATGCAAATTTTTTATACCTTGGGCACAGATTTTCACCAGTATTGTAGATACGTTGTTTATAATGCAATTATGTTCTACCATACACCTATATAGTGCTCATTTTCTGAGTAAACTTTCTGGCACCACTGAACCAGGAAAGAGACAAAGATCAATAAAGTCCATGATGAAAGCAGTCACACTAGAGGAAGTTGAACCTAGAATACTTGTCTGAGTATGGGCATGCACATTATAGCAACCATGCCTGTACAGGAACTCGAAAGTATTAACATGTTTTCTAAATGCAAGGGGAAACATTGCATTACATAATGGTTTAAGAAAAAATTAAATTTCAAACAGGAATGAAAACAACTCAAGGTATACGAATTTGCCACAGGAAGATAATGAATGCTTGTGAAACAAATTGCATGTATATGCAACACTTTGAGATGCCGATAGCAATATTCATTCACTATTATTTAGCATTGTAACCAAAATTCAAAACTCAATCTAAAACCACAGATACTATACAAAATTTGTCACAAGAAATGAATGAAGGCACAGGAAGCAATCATGAAACTGTTGTTTTATACTAAATAATAAATACTAGTTGGCTGTTAAATTCAACAATTAATAAGAGTGTCTTGCCCACAGCAGCGAAGAATTTTTGTCCGAGTTGCATGTTTTTGCTTTGCATTCCTCTATGGTGCAGAGCTCTTAAATTTCATGAAATTCCCACGGGTCATTGGGAAGATCAAGTCCATATATGAATGCCAAAATCATAGAACGTGAAGAAATACTAAGCGAAAGGAGCGAAAAACCCTCACCTGCACCAATTGCATATACATTTTTAAGACCTCCCATGACTTCATGTGTGACAAGGTCTGGATTGTCCCATACTGTAAAATGTGGCTGATGAAGGAAATTTGCTAGGGGTTTTGCCCACATCTCTGATCCGCATATTCGGGCATTAGCATACTCCTTGTTGTATACTTCTGACACTATATTTGGTCCTCCAAGATAGAGTATATTTGATATAGGGAGATTCGCTGGAAACCAGAAACATGGATAATAAGATAAATACAAAATAAATCCACAGCAAGTAATCCATTTTCATCTTCTTCAGAATGGATTGATCACTGTAGCCAGAAGTAAACAATCAACACTACAAAGACAGACAGCAGAATTTGAAAGCAATACGACAACTCTCAAACTAGATTGAGAGCACACCCCAAATATAATAGACATACTGACGAACAAATTCTATTACATCAAAGTGCATAATAACAAGGTCAAAGTGGATAATAGGCAAGGCATTCTGCTAGAGTTTATTGATAGTTAAAGTAGTTGACAGTGGACACAAATTTACAATAACCCAGACAAGAGATGCATCTGTTTTTGTTTCGACTTCAATTTTGAGAAGGGGGAAGCTTAAATGCATACCCCACACTTGTTAGATGCCCAAGTTCTAGCATAGCTTGGGAGATATAAAAATTATTGTCAAGTCCCCAATACTAGATTTGACAATTCTAATCTAAAGACATGAGGAAATCTCGGACATGCTTCCAAGCACCTCCAAGTGTAGGTGACTGCATCTATATTAGCAACCCATGAAAGTAAAAGACAATTAGTCAAACTTAGACATAATTTGTATAAAGGTAATAAAATATAGCTTTCTAGGCAAATTTTGCTCCTGGCTGGAGAAACAATCTTAAAGTTTGGTCACAAACAATCAAACATGTGCTTATTTGTTCGATTATTTAGTCTGTCTGAGTTTTGTTATCTATTCAGCTAATTTTATGAAGTTTAATTCTGAACATGTTCTGTTTGTCAAATATCATTAGATACTTCCCAGGAAAAACCTTTTCCCATCTATATTGACCACAAAGGAAAGATTTCTGACTATAATTCACAATGAAAGGATAACAAAAATCCAAAAAATTATGGTGACTATAGTCAGTCCGATATCATGAAGATATTGCAAGACAAAAGTTACAATCATTGTTGATATACAATAAAGCTACCGGCAAGGGCAGAGGTTGCCTAGGATCAATCCCCATAGGTGAAGCAAAGACAAAAAATCCATGCAGGAAAGCATGAACAAAAACTCCTTACACATTAGGCAGGAGAAAACATTCTCAACAGATAAATCTAGGCCTTCTGCTCAGCCATAGGACTCAGTTTTGCATAATAAAAGGACATCAACTCTGCTGATGCACTGATTAAACAGTCCTATGAGGTAAGAAAGGAATTAATTTTATAGTCAGGTAGAAGTAACCATCACAAATTGGTTAATTTTAAGCATTTTATCAAAGCCATATCCTAAAACATTTAACAACTACTTGATCAAAAGGATTATGTGTTAATGTAGATGAAAGTAATCTTACCTGATAGTGTGTCAAAAGCCTTCCTGATTCAACATGTCCCTCAGCCATTCTTAACCTTTTGTCTAAGTTTTCAAGAATACTGACTTGTTTCTCTTGACCATCAAAAGCATCATTGCTTCCGCTGACAGACAGCTCACTATAATCCTCATCCAAGAATAATGGACTCATGGTGAGCTTTGAGTTTGAAGGAACGGTGCTATGAGAGTTTGTAAGCACTCTCTCCAAGCCCTTTCTCTGAATGAATTCGTCAGAACCACCAATGGCATGTCTAGTCTTTACGATTTTCTGTTGCAGCTTAGATAAGATAGAAGCCATCAGACCCCATCTATCAGTGACTATACAAGCATATACACAGTGCAATCCTACCTCTATCATTTCCACTTCATCCTTGAAAAGCCAAATCACTTTTGAATCTTTGCATCCCTCCTCTAAAACCACAAAGCAGAGTTCCAAATTATTGTCCTTTGCTTTGTCTTTTAACCATTTAACTAAAAATGTCTCTGAACAGTCTATAGACTTGACTAGCTGATTCCCAGAAGAATCCCCCTCCTCAGGTGTGCCTCTTGTGCCATATTTCCTATGCATAAAAGGGACAGCCAGCTCCCTCAATCTTTCCACAACTATAGCTTCAGTCACTCCATTGAGCAATGCATTAAATTTTTCATAATCACAAAGGTGTTCCCAAGCACTGAGACTTAAATCAAGGTCTCTGTCTGCCATATCTCCACCAGAAAACACAAGATGACACAAATCAGAGACATCATCAAAGAATAATCTCAACTCTATGAATCCTTTGTGATGATAGCCAATGTCCAACAAGAAAAGGCTATTCTCCAGTTGCCCACTCAGTTTGTCTATAGTCCTTGCCCGTTCCTGGTACCACTAAATCACTTCCATAGTAGATGGCCAGAGCAGTCCACTACATAGTTTAACCATATGTTCCGTACTCATTCTAAGATCAATTTCCTCACTTCAATATTTCCAATGACTGTCAATGAAAGCAATAACTTCTTCATTCTCAACCCAATCCTCATCCCTCCTAGTGGTTTCAAATTTTGGTAATCCAGGCAGAAACTGACTATAGTTGTGGACTGGAATGGTTTCAGGAACTGCATCTAAGATTCTTAAGATAGAAGGTGCTAAGGAGAAGGTATGTCGCTTGAAAAGCAAATTCAAGGCACCAACTTTTCCAGTCTCCGCAAGATTAATGGCAATTTCATCAAGATGTCGTTTTCGAAATATTGCATACTCCTGTGAAGAAAACTTGCACTTTAACATGATACCACTGTTCAGCAATCAAAAAACATAAATAAATCCCTCTCTAAAATATATAGTGCAATAATCCAGGATACTTTTGAAATTTATGATGTTCACAAAATAATTACGAGCATTTAACCCAATACAGGGCAGGTCTTTACGTTCACCATGATGTAAGGGATAACATGCCAAAACTAAAATCATCATTATTATCATAAGTATTTTAATCATTGCTCTAAATCCATTCAATTTCTTTCCCTTTTTTAATGTTGAAATCAAACCACCAAACACTGATGTTAAATAAATAATTACGAGCATTTAACCCAATACAGGGCAGGTTTTTACGTTCACCATGGAACTAGTGAAGGATAAAATGCCAAAACTAAAATCATCATTATTATCATAAGTATTTTAAGCATTGCTCTCAACCCCTTCCATTTCTCTCCCTTTTTTAATGTTGAAATCAAACCACCAAACACTATGCTCTACTTAAAACAACTTCCAAAAATTGATTGATATATATGTTTTATTTGGAAATATGGCTTCAAAGCGTACAAAGTTGACACAAGAAATTACATAGAATCCATATAATATTAGCCCACTTTTCACTTCACTGGAGTGCCTGATATTCTTACAAACATACAAAAAACTAATAAGAAAAGCATACCTACCCATGTTGACTCCCAAAAATGTTTCCAACCTGTCAATGTATTGCAGTAATCAAAGCCTCCTTAAACCGAACTTCCAAACTATATCATAATCATTGTTTTGTATTTCTTGAAATCTGTAATCTTCCGTCTCAGAAAGCCCATATGAAAGAAGAGCTTGTACAGAATCTACAGTTGAACCTATTTTATCCACACACTCTGAAAGCACCCAACTTCTCTCATGAATATTTGATAAAAAAATTGTACTGCCCCTTTTTTATAATCCGAATGCAGCCATTGTGATTTTAGCACTTCATCCTCATTAAGGCCATTCTTAGTTGCAAAATGATGTGCAGCCTCATATTTTTGATCATCAATTAGGATCCTATACATCTCAGGCACTGACTGCTCCAACAAAGATAGTAGTTTCCATCCTGACCCTCTGTTTTTGAGATCAAAAGAAGTAGAGTGAGAATTCTTGGCCCCATATTGTACATTGTCAAAGCTTACTTCGTGTAGTGACCCAAAATAGTCTTATGATTGATGAGGAAATATGCTCTCTAATACAAAAACCTGCCCTTGAGAACTAGGGTCTCTAGCAAGCAAGGGAGAGGAAAATCTGGGTATGTCCTCCAAAACATTCTTAGCACTAGGGATCTCGGTCAAATTAACAATACCATTACTTTTTGCAACCATAATTTTACCCTTAGACCACCATGCAACATCTATGATGCCATCTAGACTTACATTATTCCATCCTTCATCAGACATTTCCATACAGTTGTCATCACTGAGTGAAATTTCACAAACAGAGTGTGGATTTCCTTCTAGGGTTAATATATGTAATTTTCCTGTCAGATCCAACATTGCAAGATGATTCGCACAAGATGAGATGACAACTTTTGGAGCAAAGAATGGCCCTGAATACTTTTTTGGAAAGTTGAGAACACCTTTAAGCTCTAAATTAGAACAGATTAATTCTATATCTGATGTATTTGTAAGGCGCCAGACGGAGAGAGAGGAGAAACTTGAATAACAATAAATAAATAAATGACTCATGAAGAATGTCGAGAAAAATGGGTATTTAAATATAGCAATATTTAGAAACAAAGCAGGTTTTTGGCGAATATTGTTTGCATGTCAGTGTTAATACAAATTACAGATTACACAAGGAGGAACTTTTCAGCTTCCCACAGGAACGGGCTATTTAGAATCATGGGTATATCATGTGGTACAAAGTGTTATAAATGTGAAGGAGGGAGTCACAGAAGAGCATCGAATGGCTGATCTCTTTCAGAGAAATGCTTACAGAAATTTGCATGCCCTTCGAGTCAAACTGCCACCATGAGCAGGTTTATCAATAAAAAGGTGAACTAACTGGGCATATCACACTGTAATTTGAAGCATGCAATTTATCAGAGACAAAAAATACTAATAGTCACTAACCTGGTGGTCGAGTCAAAAGAATTCGAGAACAAAAAGTGACACAATGGGGGATTTCTTACCCTCAAAATTCCTCTAGCCCTGTTTCTCATTTCATTCCTATTTCTCATTTCATTCTCGTTTCCCACTCCATTTCTGGTAACACAGGTTCTATATTTCACAGGCTCCCAGGCAAGGCTGAGACTAGTGTCTAAAAGAGGACACCATTTTAACTTAATGTAGCTTGTTAAGAGATGACACCACCTTAACTTAATGTATGTAACTCATTAAAAGAGGACACCTTGTAAGTTGGAACTTGTAGCTCATTTCCTGTTCTTAATACAACATTAGCTGCCTGTGCATTAATTTATTTATTTTTTGTATATGATAATCTGGGCCCTAGCAATCACTATTTAGAAAACTTCCCAGTTTAATCAATGACTATTATAGTATTATACCATACTAATCATTATACAGTCACCTATATTGGGTTAGTAGGACTGCATTTCCTTTTAGTATTTTACATATGTTTGGATGTGTTTTTGTAAATGTGGTTAGTGGGCACTTATGCATCTAAATGTTAATTAACAAACCCTTTTTTTTTCTTCCTTTATTCTCTTTTTCGTGTTTCAGTGGCTTAAATTTAAAGCATTATTCTTACTCATTTTTTGTTCATTTGTGAAGTTTTAGGTTTCCAGCAAAGTAGGAAGAAGCTGATAATGATGGAACTTCCAAGTATTCTTCTTCCAGAGGATTGGTCCTTCACTTTTTTTGAGGGCATAAATAGGTATCCCGACTCCATGTTTAGGGACAGGACAGTTGCTGAGCTAGGGTGTGGTAATGGTTGGATATCTATTGCTCTAGTTGAAAAGTGTTCTCCCCTCAAGGCATGCTTCTATTAACTTTTTAATATTTTATTATACTGCTAATTTGAGTTCCCTGGTGTTGGAGATATACTTTACATTTTTTTTGCATCTCATAATTTTTTAGGCTGGGAACTAATTAGAGACATGATTTATATGAAAGTATGGAAGCTTGTAAACCACATAATGCCTTTGTTTCTTCACAATTTAATGCCATGCTTTTGTTCACTTCAAATATGGATATTATCATATATTCATATGATGCTTCAATATAGTTCAATGGTTATCAAAAATTCATCGACATAATTTTTCATGGGTTGTATTTATTATCTGGTTTCTCATTTGCTTTGCTACAGGTTTATGGTCTTGATATAAATCCCAGAGCCATAAAGCTTGCCAAGATAAACTTATATATTAATTCCTTAGATGGGAATGGATTTCCAATTTATGACGACGAGGGGAAGACTTTGCTTGAAAGAGTAGAGTTCCATGAGTCAGATTTGCTATCATACTACAGAGAACAGAATATCATACTAGATCGTATCATAGCTTTTATTCCTCAGGTATCTGGTTAGCCTTTCAGCATTGTATTTGACTGTGGATGTTTTGACTAATTTAAAGGTGAAAATTTGAACCTTTATGGAGCAAAGGTTGGATCATTATCAGTTTTGGAGTTGGTCAAATGAATTCGATGTCTCTTACTGATAAGTGATAACTCAGAATAGCTTAGAATTTTCTTTCTCCATGGCAACTATGCAAGCAAGCCTTTCATAAACCTGTTACAGTTTTAACAATTCCACTAATCACCCATGGTCAAGAATAGGTTACAATGA
>LPNX011020218.1:21699-44201 GCA_001517045.1 Pseudotsuga menziesii
GGTCATTTCCTGGCATCATAATCATCATAGAAATTAGTTTTTGTGGATGTTGGCATGACAGAGGCAGAATGTGCTGGTGCAAGTGGAGGTGCAGGTTTAGCTTTCTCTTTCTTGGGTTGTTTCTCCTTCTCCTTCTTATCCTTGAGTCTCCTGTGGCAGGATCGCATACATACAAAATGAAAAGAAGAAGAATAGAAGCCAGTGAGAAAATGGATGGTTCCCGCGTGCCCTATGTGAGTTTTGGTTTTTTTTTTACTAACGCGCCATCAGTTAAGCGACGGTTCCGTTCCCTATGTGACTTTTGGCTTTTCTTTGGTTGTTTGAACGACCTTTTTGACCAACGCGTCGTCGGTTAAGCGACGGTTATGACAATATCCGTCGCTTAACCGACATGTGTGGCCACATTTACAACAAAAAAAATTATCTTTGTGATTTTTGGTAAGTTTAAAAAGAGAAATCCACGCGCCGTCGGATTTTTCCGTCGGATTTTGGATCGAAATGTAGTAGTGTATATTTCTTGTAGGTTTTATTTAGATGAACATCCCATGATTTTGTACAACTTCAAAGAATCCCCAAAGCATTGTTGTTGTCACCCATACCATCTGGAGAAAGGAAACTGTGTCAGGTGTTGAATTTAGAGAAATTGCATAGCATTCAAGCAAAGAATATATTACACACAATACCATAGATTAAAGAGAACATGTTGAGTCAAACGTTTAACTTATTATCATTCATCTTGAAATGGTATTTGTACAAAGTGAAGTTGGTTGGGCAGTTACACCCACTCCAACATATTTCCTTAACACACTTAATACATTAATTTAATTACGTGATGACATGCATGAGTACCCGAAGGGTCCCTCCAACAATCATTTTATAATCCATACAAAAATTTCTTCAATCTACAAGCATAGTCTCTATTTTTGGAGAAAAAATTTCCTTATGCATGTTCGGTATATACTTCTTCTTTCAAATATCCATTAAGAAAACTTGATTTAACATCCATTTGGTATACTTTAAAGTTTTTTGAACATTCATAGGAAAAAACATTATGATTGTTTCTAATCTATTCACACGAGCAAAATTTTCTTCAATGTATATCCCTTCAATTTTAGCATAACCTTTACATACTAATATTTCTTTGTTTCTGATTACCTGCCCATATTCATTCAATTATTTTTTTAAACACACTTAGTTCCAATAAAAATTTTATATTTGGGTCTTGAAACAAGTTCCCAAGTTTTCTTTTTTTCCTCGATTCTATTTAGTTCTTCTTTCATAGAATCAACAGAATGTTCATATGCCAGCATAGCTTCCTCAAAACAATTTGGTTCTATTTTAGACAACAGAGAGAAGTGTACCTCTTCAAAAATACTTTCCAAGTTCCTCTTCTTGTTTGTATACCTACACTTGTATCACCAATTATTAAATCCTCATAGTGGTTCTTTTGACATACCTAGAAGGAACCTTTGTATATAGTCTTTGTTTTCTTCATGTTCATGTACTTCTTCGTGTTGTTCCTTTTGTTTCTTTTCATGTTGTAGTTCTTCTTGTTATTATTCTACTGTTGGTTGGTCATCTTCATCTATCACCACTAATATTTTTGGTTCTTTGTGAGTCATTAGTTCATCTACTTTCACATATGAGATTTCAACCATCTTGTTTATCCTCAAATTTTAGCATTTATAGGCCTTTTTTCTAGAGTAATAGCCAAGGAAGATGCTTTCATCAAGCCTAGAGTCAAACTTTCCCAAATTTTTATCATTTATTTTGATGTATTTTTTTCTCCTGTTTATTATTGTTGGTGTGCCTTTCCAGAGCTCATAGGGTGTTTTGTTGTTATAAACTCTAATTACCCCTTGTTTAAAATATGCATAGGAGTATGAATTGCACTAGGTACAAAAACTATCAAACTGCCAAGGTAAGAAGGAAAACCACATGGGAATAAAACCTCCACTTTAAAATGGACATGGAGAAAAATATTCAAGTGAATATCAATCATCACCATGTGTCACCCACTCCAAGGAGTGATCTCAAATATGTGAATGTCTTCTTTGTGAAGCTCTTGGTGAAGATGTTAGCAGTTTGCTCTACATATGGGCAATACTGAAACGATATCACCTGCTCATGCACCAAGATCCTGATGTAAGGCATGTGAATCTCAATGTGCTTGGTCCTATGTCTCTATATTCTATCTATGGATATCTTGATTTCACTTTATTTATCACACCAAATGACATTGGGTGAATCAAATGCAAAACCAAGTTCTCTAAGAATGCGATGCAACTACACACATTGTGTAGTTACATTCACTGATCCTTTGTACTCGGCCTCAACTGATGAAAGGGATATAGTGTGTTGATTCTTACTTCACCACCTTATGGGACCATTTGAAAGCATGAATACATAACCTGGAGTATACTTTCTATCAGTGGAATATCCATCCCAATCAGAATTAGTAAATCCAACTAGTTCTAGTGGAGAGCTACCAACATAGTGTATCCTGAAGTGTTTGGTTCCTTGCACATAATACAAGATCCTTTTAGCATCCTTCCAATGGATCTCGTAAGGCTCCTTCATATACCTTGAAACAATAGCTACTACATCATCGAAATCAGGTCAAGAGTGTGTGAGATACAACAAGCTCCCAACTAGTTTCCTATACAACAAGTTGCCCACCAATGGAGATGAACCAAAATCACCTAGTTTTACTCCTGAAAGGAAGGGACACTTGTTTGATTTGTGTTCATCCATTTTGAACTTCAATAATAGGTCTAAATCATACTTATATTGGTTGAACTTTTTACCTACATCAGATTGCTTAATCTCCAAGCCAAGAAATTGTTTCAAAATTCCAAGGCCATTCATTGAAAACACATTGTGCAATGAAGACTTAATTGAATCTATATCAGCAATGAAACTTCAAGTGATCAAAATATCACCAACATATAGTAATATTATTTGAAAATATTCATCTAAATGCTACAAATACACATTAAGATCATATTTTCATCTTTCAAAGTCTTGTCAGAGAAGAAAGTTGTCCATCTTGGAATACCAAGTCCTAGGGGGTTGCTTGAGACCATAGAAAGACTTATTTAATATTAAAAAAAATTGAAGGAATATAAATGAAACCTTCATGTTGTTGCATATAAATATCTTCATGAATGTCACCATGAATAAAATTACTCTTCACATCCATGTGGTGCACCTCCCATCCCTTAGATGCAATAATGGCCAAAACTAGCCTGATAGAGTCCATCTTGAGAGAAGCCTTTGGAAAAAAACCTAGCATTATACATCACATATAAACCATTGGAATCCATCTTGGTCCTATAAACCCACTTACATTGCACTAGTTTCCTCTTTTAAGATAGAGGAACCAACTCCCAAATTTCATTGTCTTGCAAAGACTTGAACTCTTCTTAAATGGTTGTTTTCCATCTTGGATCATGTGATGCTTCTTAATATGACTGAGGATCAGATCCAGCCATCATAATACACCTCTCTAGAATATTGAAATCACAAGTGGAGAAAGCATTGTGAAACTGATATCTACTCTTCCTAGAATATAGTGGATCTCCAACAAGATCACCAGCTGCTTGTATGGTTTTATCAACCCATTTTGGCCTTATGGGTGAGTCATGATCTCCATGCATGTAATCATATTCATCTTCCATATAATAATAAAAAAAATAAAAATATAATCATCACTAACATTATCATTGAGTGGAGGGTGTGAGCAATCCCCCTCTACTAGCTCGACCTCTTGCATGGGCTCTTCTTCGAACTGTACACTTATGTCAATGAAAGTATTATGAGATGAGATATCAAATATCTTGTATCCCTTTTCATATTCAACATATCCAACCATTACGGACTCCTTTATTTTATGTTTCGAGGCTTTTCTCTTCTCGGAAGGAATTCTAGCCCAAGCCTTTGAGCCAAAAACTCTGAAATGAGAAACATTGGTGTTATAGCTCAAAATGACACATCTCTACCTGTGACCACTTTCCCATGATTCCGTCGCATGTCGACACTTCCATGACGACACTTCATGAAAGTCACTGAAAGCCACTGAAAAAACACCTAACTTGGAGGATCCATATCTTGAATTTTGTAACTCCGTTTGACCTCATCTTTGCATGGTTAGAAATATATCTAGTTTAGTTAAAAATTTCCAGAAGACACCAAAGTTTGAAAATGCTTAGAAATACTATAAAAATGAGATTTTTTTATCTATATGCAAGTTTCCTTAAGGAAACCCACGTATGTGCACGACTTGCTATATATAATACTCGTGTACGCCTTAAATACGTAGCTTTATGCATTGAAACCCATGTCTACCTCCTCGCATACGAGACTTTTGTCTCTACAACCTGCATACACCTCCTGAAAATGTCAAAAAAATACGTATTTTGAAATTCGGGTAGTTTGGGTAGTTATGCAACTGACTCCTTCAGTTGTAACTACTTTGTCTTCGACCCTAGATCTTCATAAAGCATATAAATAGAGATAGGGAGGTCCAGGAGAGGAGACTTGAATCTTTGCATTGTTATGCTGGAAGAATTGGACCTCTATTTGCCCACACCTTTTCCCTAGAATTTTTCTCCTTGTGTTGTAGAGCTTGGAGGCTGAGTTCCTTGGAGAAGAGAAGCAGCAGAACCAGATCAAGGTTTCGTGAAGTGACCAACTTGAAGAGAAGGTATACTTGTACT
Source organism: Pseudotsuga menziesii (assembly GCA_001517045.1). NCBI lineage: Eukaryota > Viridiplantae > Streptophyta > Pinopsida > Pinales > Pinaceae > Pseudotsuga > Pseudotsuga menziesii. The sequence continues at coordinate 26,418 of LPNX011020218.1, forward strand.
TGTTTTCAAGATTAATAAAGATGTGATGTCCTTATTCTTCCCAAAGTATTGTTCAATGTGTGATTGAATCTTTGTTTATGATCATTTGCTTATGTTAATCAGAATAGTTTCTTTTATTGTTTTGATTATCATCGCTTTATATGCGGTCATAACGGTTTGAGGAAGGTATAATTCATTTTGCAGGTCTCTTGGAGCGAGAGGAGCAAGAGGATCAAGAAGACGATTGAAGGGCTTCTTGGATCAACCTTCGTTTGGCTAAGGTATGAACCATTCCAATCTCATATATTGCTTATATATGCTTGTTGAACATTATGCATCTCTCTTTCAACCCCGGTACGTTGATGGCCTCTTAAACCCTAGCCATAGGAAACTTTCCTTTACAATAGAATTGGAAACTCTACTAGGGAGAGCCTTGTATGTTTGGGGTTTCTCTGTCTTTCTTCCAGTCTTTTGTAAGGTTTCAGTTCCTTCTTACAACTTAGGAACACCTTTTGAGTTTGTTGGAACACCTTTCTTTCCTTCCTAGGTCATTTTTTGACCCTTTTTGTCCCTTTTGTCATCCATATGCTACTTTCAGGATAAATAATCACATGTCTATGTTGTATACACAGCTTGCACTACCTGCAACCCGCGTGTCATACGCGACCTGCCTTAAGGAAACCTAGGTATGCACCTGAATTTGTGTCCTTTCATCATTTTTAGGGTTTTTTGGTGATTTGAGGGATGTTTGTAGGGTCTTTAAGGGTCCTCTGCATGGACATGACTCCTGAGAGGTTGTTTTATCTTGGTTAGGTGCTCTTTGTCTATCTTGTAAGTCTCTTTCAAGTATTTGAACTTGTTTTTGCTGCCTTCCCCCCACCTCCTTCTTTGGCTTGACCTTGTTGGACAAGGTACTGAGCAACCTCTTTTTGTAGGTTTAGATTGATTCTTGGGACTTCTTGACCTTTGTTATGTTAGTCTTATTTCTCATTCTCTTCATTCCAAATTTGTTGGCTTGTTTACCTTTGTAAGCCTTCCTTCCAAGAGAGATTATATCCAACTTTAGGAAAACCTAGGGTTTGTTTGTGGGGTGTAGAGTAGTTGTCTATTTGCTTTGCTTACATTACTTGCTTGCATTAGTTGATAGGTTGTTTTTTATTTTTCATTTATAAAAGAAAATAGTAAAAAAAACACATGTTTGATTTATATGCATGTAGATTAGGTTTTTAGTCTAAATTGCATGGCATGTCATTGTTTTGAAATATAAAAATAATTTGTTCTTTTGTGGCTTTCAAGTTTCTATTTGAAGAAAGGAAGAGAATAGTTTTTTATTTTATTTTTGCATTTCATTTCTCTTTGCATGGTCATTTTGTTTCAACTTTGAGTCAAAACATGACATAATTTTCACGCCATTTACCCTCTGACTAAAAACAACCCTTAAAATAAATGATATAATTTAAAAATTATTAGTAAGTTTTATTTTATAGGGTCATACACCAACTAGCTCAGGCTAGACTTGTGAAATAGGGATTTTAAACTCCTCACAAGTATAAAATTTCAGATGTAGTTGGCCAATCAATAGGTAAACCCTTTTCTATGTTGATTGTATCTAGGAAGCTCCTCTCAAATGGGAGTTAAGCACGAGGCCGCTAGAGGCTTGGACTGAGGAGATAACCCTCTGATTCCTTGTCAAAATGTAGACCAAGGATTTTACACATCTGGGGATTCTATCTTAGACAGGGTTTTGGGATTTGCTACCCTGCCCATGCATACAAACTAGGCTTGTGACTGTCCCCCCAGACTGTCAATATAGTTAAGGTATCATTTAGTCTCTTTGACATCTAGGGTTCATACACAGGTACACCAAAAGGCTATTTTTGGTTGACCTTGGACAGGCTTGGAAGGTAACCTCGGTAGAAGGTGTGGGAGGGAAGTGGGTGATTCATCCGCTTGTGCCTAAGAACATATACAGGGATGCCAAGTAACTGTCTATCAGCTTTCTTCTGGAAAGCATACCTTATACATGTTTGTTTGTTTGGCTTTCAGAATTTTTAGTGAGTGTTGTGTGGTTTGTCTGTACTTAGCTTTCCTTCAAGTGTATGCTTTGTACTTTTGGTTTTTTGTCAACCTCAAACTTTGTCTCCTTGTTTGAAACTATGGCTAACACCCCTTTGAGCACCAACCAAGATATCCCCATGCTGGGAACTCCTTGTACTATTCGTCTCATGGGGAATGTTGGTGTTCCTTTGATGGCCACCTTGAATCTACGTGGATTCACCCTAGGGATACCAGTGTGGTTTTTTTCCACTACAACTGTCCTAAATGCTCTTGATGCTTCTCAAGTAAGCTCCTTATATCAAGGGCATCAAAACACTGCTTCCCCTTCACCTGTAGTTGATTCTCCTACTCCTTCCACCTCATCTAGTGAAAGTGTTGATACTAGTAACCAATAGTCTAAAAGGAGTAAAAGAAGAAGGAATAGGAAGAAGGCACATAAGCAAGGGGGCACCCATTCAACCTCTGCAGATCAAGTTGAACCTCACCACCTAGCCTCTGTAGTCCATGTTGGGGGCACCTATCCAACCTCTGCAGGTCATGTTGGATCTAAGCACTCAACCTCTGCAAGTCAAGTTGATCTTCACCATTCAGCCTCTGTAGTTCATGCTGGTGGTGCCCATCCAACCTCTGCAAGTCATGTTGGACCTAGTCTTTCGACCTCTGTGAGTCATGCTAGGGGAAGTCTCTCAGCCTCTGTGGTTCATGCTAGAGACAATCTGTCAGCCACTATGAGTCATGTTGACACTATTGAAAAGACTACCCATTCAAAACACAAGCCCAAGTTTCCTTGTAAGATTTGTGAGGGAGACCACCTTACTTATAAATGCCCTTCCATTGCAAAGGTGCGAAGATTTTGGTTCCAATGTCATCCCATTTTTTAACATCCTGAAGTCTCTCAACAACCAAACTCTCTTAGTCAGGTTGGACCCAGTCACCCAGCCTCTGGTGGTCATGCTGGGGGGGGAATCTCACCCTCTGTAGATCATGTCGAGAGAAAACAGTCAACCACTGCTATTCATGTTGAAACCGTTGAGAAAATTGGTCTTTTGAAGTGCAAACTTAAGTTCCCTTGTAAGTTATGCGAGGGGGATCATCTTACTCACCAGTACCCTGCTATTGTAGAGGTGCGAAGAGTGTGGCTCAAGACTCAATAATTTCCTTCTCCTGAACAACCTATAGTTTCTCAACAACCTACTCAACCTTTGGTTGATCAAGTGGTCGAACCAATCTTAGCTTTGGTCGATCCCACTCTTCTTTTGGAGAGTGATCCTGATGAGATTGAACCAATGTCACATTTGGTCACTCCCACTCTCCCTTCGGAGAGTGACTTTCACTAAGCAGTTGAATCGATTCCATTGTCGATCAATCCCACTCTTCCTTTGGAGAGTGAAATGTCTGCTAGTCACATTTTCTTCACTACCAGTTCAGAATTTACTGAAAAAGGGGGCACTGAACTCATTTCGGATCAACCCCCACCAAGATCTCGGATTGCTTCCTTTGATTGGGATAGCCAAGTTGAGCCGTGCCTTCCTTCTGATGCACCTTTCCAGATAAAGATAAAAGTTGAACCATACATGATTGCTCGTTGTATTGTTGATGAAGGAGCCTCAGTTGGTATCTTGTATGCTTGTTCTTGGAGAGGAAGGGGATCTCCCAGCCTTGTGTCGACTACTATTCAGTTACTGGCATTTGATAGAAAAACTTGTATAGCCTTGGGAACTCTTACTCAAACACCTGTTACTTTGGGTGGGAAGACCGTCTTAGTTGACTTCATGGTGATAGAGGACCCCTTGGACTTCAATATGCTCCTTGGACGTGATTATGTCTATGCGATGCAAGCTGTGGTGTCAACATTCTTTTGTGTGATGTACTTTAATCATGGCAAAGAAATTGTCACTATCGATAGACTGGATTTTCTTGATCCATCTCCTGACCCAACTAGAGACCAGGTCTTTCCTTTATTGATTCCCAGTGTTTCTATAGACACTACCCCTCCACACATGAGCTATGTGGCCTCATGTCCTTTACGTTCAATTGCTACTGAGAAGCAGCCTCTATTTTCATGCTTACCTTCTCAGGACTTGTTCCCAGCAGTTGACCAGGTGAGTTATCCTATACAGAATTTGGAGCTTGATCTCCACTCTGTCGATCCATTTGAAATTTTAGACATGTGTCCTATCTTGGATGATCTCCTTGCTTCGGATGAAGTATTCCTAGAATATTTGATACAATCTGATCTTCTTATGGATGTCGATTCATTTGTGACTAAGTCTAACCCTAATTTGCTTAGTAAGCTTGATCTTCCCATGTATCGCTCTTCTTATCTTGTTCTTGTTGAGTCTTTTGACTCTTCCTTTGAACAACAAGTCAGTGATCTTGATGAGTTTGATTTTTCTTATGAATTTTTCAACTCCCGTGATGTTGAGTTTGTTCCTATAGACTCTACCTCCCTTGTTGATCTTTGATTTTATTCTGAGGTTGATCTTACTGATTATAAACCCTCGAGCCTTAGTTCTATAGAATCTTCTTCATTCAATTCTACCTTGACTTTACCTTTTGTAGAAGATAGTGAAGTCACATGTGTTTCTGCCAAAGTGACCTGCATCAGATCTTTTCTTTTGAATTTGATCCTGATGTCGTTGTTTCTTGGAGACGGGATTCTTAGTTGGACTCACAAATTTTTACTGGCCTTGTCTTGTTGTTCAAGCTGTAATCGCATTTGCATGTGCCCTGCCTGTGCTTATGATCCTGATGCCAGCTTCCACGCTTTTAGCTCGTTATATAATCCCTCGTCCTTGTTCTCATCATCACTCAGCCTTGTATCATTTTGCCTTTACAACTTGACACCTTTTACCTTAAGGAGACATTCCCTGTGTCTTTACCTTGCTCATGTTCCTTGCATTATGCATAGGTTTTTTCCTCGAGCTTGGAACTAGTTTTGCTTGCCTCTGACACTCGTCTCCTCGCATTTAGAGCATTCTTTCTGCTCTCCTTCAAGCTTGTTAAAAATAGTAAGGAGGCCACGAGTTGACTTTTCTGGACCCGTTAAAACTTCACGTAAAGACATTGATTTTATTTAGGCCCAGGTCTGACTCCTTAAAATAGCCTTGACTACCGAGTAAACTTGTCCATTCAGGCTCGTTAAGAATATGTGAATGGGAATCCACATTGGTGGTAGGTTATCACTTTCTCAGACCATGTGGAATAATACGAGAAAGGAACACTCTCTTTTCTTCGGAATTGAGAAGAGTATTCTCAGGCATAGGTACCGCTTTTCCGGACCTGAGGGACTAAACTTACGGAAAAGGAACCCTCAGTATGATCTTAGTTTTCTCTTTTTCGTGTTATGGACCAAAACATGAAAAGGATTATGAGTGTACTTTATGTCTTTTGTCATGCTCGTTAAACCCTAAAGAGCAAAGCATTGAGTTTATTGTTGTAAGCCCCATTTCTCGTAATCAAATGGATCTTTTTGAGTGATCTTTCCTTCCTTCACACTCATAAAACTCAGGCTATATGTTGCTTTAGAAGGAGTGTTGGGTAGGTGGTAATTTAACCTTTTTCGGACCTTCTTGAAAAAGTATGAAAAAGGCGTGCCTTACTTCTTCGGAAGCTAAGAGAGTTCTTCTTTGGTATGTTTTATACTTTTCCAGCCTCAGGAGACTAAATTGAATGAAAAAGTCCCCCCCTGGAGTCTTCTTTGGAGTTTTCAGACTCTTTAAACTATGAAAACACTGTCGAGCATGTACTAGTTCGGGCTCGTAAAATCCATGAATAAGTGCTTTATCAAGCATTCTTCTGTCTCTTCTTCGAGCTTGTCAAAAATGAAGAAGGTCTCGAGTTTGCTTTCTTGAACTCGTTAAACATTTACAAGAAAGAGGGGAAGGGAAGTTCATTCACATGTTTTTTACATCATGGCAGCAAGTCTTGTTTCCTTGAACAAGGCACCAGTTTTGAGTCTATCAACATTTGGGTCCTAGTATTTTGACCTTATCCTGACTCAGAGTTTCTTACTCCTCCATTTGGTCTCTTTTCCAATTATATGGGGAATCTATCAATGTCTCCTACATTACAGATTTTTTTCGTTGGTCTTTTTGTGTCAAAAGCAGCCTAAGTCACTTTTGTGATGTGCTCAGTGTTCAAGAATTAAACCTTTGTCGGCCATTCTGCAGTTTCCTTGACCTTTTGCATCAGCCATTCCCTGGTATCAATTCATTACATCATGTCTTCAGCGTTTTCTTGTCGTGAAATTTAGTACCAATTCCTTATCCAATTACTCTTTGACTTACCTCATGTTGGATGATGAAGGATGCCTTAATGCCTTCCTTCCAACGGATCTCTTCCTATCAACTACAACACATCTTGCTCTGGGAATGATATTTAGAGTTTTATGACAGTACCTTGGGGATTGTAGTCATCAGTGGAAATTTTCCTCACTATTGGGTAGTGGGAATACCTTAATGTCTCCTACTCGATGGATTCTTCAAGTGTTCGACTTCAAATCCCTGTATTCACACTTGTTTGAATGTACTAGGTGCCTTGGGGAACATTTTCATTAATGGTGGTTTCTCTCACGTTTGTTAACGGTTCTCATTATTGACCGGTAATAAAACGGTTTCCTCCATGTTCGACTTCAACTCCTTTACTTGCATGGTTAGGATTTGTACCTTTTGGGAAGTTTGGATTGAAGACCTTGGGATGATAGTAGCATCATCATTTTTACTATTTCCCAAGTTGCACAAGACCTTGTTACATTTTATATGACATTTTGCTGAGACATAGATCCACCTTGTATGTTTTGTGGCTATGATCAATTGTTGAGCATGGATCCACCTTGTTCATTTGTGGCCATGACTCCTTTAGATTTGATATGGCGCATTTTTGCATATTGAGTGACCATGATAGTTTCATCAGTTATAGATCTGCCTGTATCTTTATGGCGATGTTTTGTATATGGACTTGTATGTCCCAGAGATCAGTTTTGTCTGACATTTATCTCTCTTTTAGGTACTTTTGTTCGAGCCTTTTGATCTTGGATTCTCTTCTCTCTCCATACTCGGTTGTTTCCTTTATAATGTATTTCAGCTATCATCTTCCCCTCTAACCTCATACATTAGGGGGCATCTGGTATAGCTCAAAATGACACATCTCTTCCTGTGACCACTTTCCCATGATTATGTCACATGTTGACACTTCCATGACGACACTTCATCAAAGTCATTGAAAAACACCTAAATTGGAGGATCCATATCTTGAGTTTTGTAACTCCATTTGACCTTATATCTACACCATTGAAAAGGTATCTGGGTTAGCTAAAACTTTCCAGAAGACACCAATGTCTGAAAATGCTTAGAAATACCCTAAAAATGAACCTTTTTTGATGTATACATGAGTTTCCTTAAGGAAACTCACGTATGTACGTGACTTGCTATATATAATACTCGTGTATGCCTTAAATACGTAAATTTCTGCATTGCAACCCACGTATACCTCCTCGCGTATGTGACTGTTGTCTCTGCAACCCACGTACGCCTCCTGAAAATGTCAAAAAAATATGTATTTTGAAATTTGGGTAGTTTGGGTAGTTATGCAACTGACTCCTTTAGTTGTAACTACTTTGTCTTTGACCCTAACTCTTCATAAAGCATATCAATAGAGGTAGGGAGGTCCATGAGAGGAGACTTGAATCTTTGCATTGTTATGCTAGAGGAATTGGAGCTCTCTTTTCCCACACCCTTGCCCTAGAAGCTTTCTCCTTGTGTTGCAGAGCTTGGAGGCTGAGTTCCTTGGAGAAGAGAAGTAGCAGAACCAGATCAAGGTTTCGTGAAGTGCCCAACTTGAAGAGAAGGTATACTTGTACTTGTTTTCAAGATTAATAAAGATGTTATGTCCTTCTTCTTCCCAAATTATTGTTCAATGTGTGATTGAATCTTTGTTTATGATCATATTCTTATGTTAATCAGAATAGTTTATTTTATTGTTTTGATTATCATTTCTTTATATGTGGTCATAATGGTTTGAGGAAGGTATAATTCGTTTTGCAAGTCTCTTGGAGCAAGAAGAGGATTGAAGGGATTCTTGGATCAAGCTTCGTTTGGCTAAGGTATGAACCATTCCAATCTCATATATTGCTTATATATGCTTGTTGAACATTATGCATCTCTCTTTCAACCCTAGTACGTTGATGGCCTCTTAAACCCTAGCCATAGGAATATTTCCTTTACAACAATTGAGCTTGTGACCTCTCCAAGCCTCAAATGGATTTTTCTCTTACAATGATTTGTGTGGAACTATATTCTAAACATATGCATCACAATTTATGGCTTCATCCCATATCTTAGGAGCCAAAGAATTATCCTCCAACATGCATGTGGCCATCTCCTTCAATGCTCTATACTCGCACTTTGCCACACCATTTTGCTGTGGTGTGTAAGGAACTAAATGCTGCATTTGAATGTCATTCTCCTCATATAGTTGTTGTAGGTTCTTATTGACATATTCCTTTCCATTATCAGTGGCTAATACATTGAACTTATTCCCACTCAATTTCTCAACCAACGCCTTGAAAACTTTGAAGATCTCAAACACTTCATATTTTTGCTTGAGAAAATACACCCAACAATACCTTGAGAAATAATCTATGAATGTTAATACATACCTTGAGCTTCCATAGGAGGGTGTGGGAAGAGGTCCTATCAGATATAAATTGATCAATTCAAGAACTTGGACATCTCTTCTTTCCTTCCCCTTTTCATACTTGTGCTCTGCATGCTTCCCAACTATGCATCTCTTGCATGTGCCTTTGGAAAACTTGATGCTTGGAAGTCCTTCAACCATGTTTTATTTGCTCAAATATTGAAGATATATGTAGTTTATGTGTCCAAACCTCTCGTTCCATGGCTTTTTTGTCTCACTGGCATGTGACAGGAGCACATTCCCTGAGGAGTAAGGAAGAAAGTGTGAAAACGTTTACATTTTTTACTCATGATATGCAATACCCACTGTAACAACTTTGCATGTAGAATATTATAAAATATCCACGTCATCTTGAGTGAATGTCCCTCTCTTGGCTGAACTTGTATGTGTCATTTGATAGGAAAAGAGTAGGTTTGTTGCAAGATGAGGCACATACAACACATTTTTGAAGTACCCATTGTCAATATTGATCATGGCAATCCCTTTGGATAGGAACTCAAACTCATCACCCATGAGGATGGATGGAACATTGTATGGATGTAGGGTCGAGAAGGATTCTTGTACTGAATCCATGTTCCCTGAGGCACTTGAATCTATTATGAAGGAGGAATATCCAAAAGATCCAGCAATCAGTGCATGGAATCTATCCTCATTTTCAAAATTCAAACCTCCCACTTTTGTCCTTGCGCCATCTGGAAGAGGAATGTTGTTCTCTCAAGGAGTTGTGCCATCATGTAAATGGTGTTATTCATGCATGCACTCTATGGATACAAAACTATGTTACAATAAGTGGATTTTTTCTTCTCTTTCCTCTTTCCTTTGTCCTTGCTAGGATTCGAACACCCATCAGAAGATTTTGGATTCTCTTGCTTCGTCTTCTCTTGTTGCTTCGAATCCTTAGGATTTTTCTTTCACTTTCCTTGATTCGAAATACCTCCATCAAGGGATTGATCCTTGGTGGATTTTATGGTACCAATTTGAACCAATTTATCTTATTCTTGAACCAAAGACTCCATGAAGTATGCCAAAGTTGGCATTCTCCAATTTCAAACTGACAGCTTTCCTAAGTGGAATGTAGAAACAAACATTGAATATTCAGGACCTAGATTCGAAAGAATGGATAGAATCATATGTCATTCCTTCTTTTCAATTCCACATTGTTTCAACTGAAGTACCAAGGATTTGAATTTGATGAAGAAATCCCGAATCATCTCAAAGTGAGTTGGACTCAAAGTGATCAACTCATTTTCGAGTTGGTGTCCTCTCATATCATCTATCTTCCCAAATAGTGACTCGAGCTTTAGCCACACTTCATTAGGTGTTATAATATTTTCTACATGAAATAATATATCCCTCAAAATATTGATACAAAGCATCCTGAATGCTTCATCCAATCTGTTGAAATACTTAGACTTCTCAACAACTGAATTGGGATCATTTTTTGTTCCCATGGTTGCTCTGTAGAGACCTTTCGACCTCAAGTGGATCACCATTTTGGAATTCCATTAAAAATATTTGAATGCAGTGAGAAAACATGCATGATACTAGTCCATTCATTGTTGTGTACTGAGTGACAAAGAACACTTGAAGAACCTGCAATGCAAACTCTCAAATCTACTGGAGAAAACCCTAGATAGAAATTTGAACCCTGTGAACTCTATAAATTCAAATTCCAGCTACAAAGAGCTCTGATACCATGTGAAATTATAATTCACAGTAATATCTAGAATGTAAGAGAATCCTCACAACTAAATAATTTGACAAAACATGAAGAAAACAATGTAAAAGAGCAATATTAACACATAGAGATGGTGCCAATAAATGATATTTCTATTACATTATATCATTTAAATATGTATGGAACATTATTATAATACAATAGGAGAAAAGTGTTATCGTGTGGACGCAAATTGGTGGCATACATGTGGCAGCCTTAGATTGGACCTCAAACCCCCCTAGGTGGACCAATGAGCTCCAAACCACCTCAAACGGTAATGAATGGCCATTTGAACACAAAAAAAGCATGCCTGGTCATAAATAAGGGTAGGTTAGGCATGTTGAAGTGCATGGGTGATTGGGAGTTGCTATGGGTAGCATTTAATGGTCCAAAATAGCCAAAAACACTCAAATACAATGCATGAGTGCCTCTGGTCAAACCACTTCCCTATTTTAAGGGGTGGGAGAAATCAAAGAGACCAAAATGTCATTAATGAGGGATCTCATGATCCTGAATGATCAAAATGTGGGTTGTGGGTGAAATTAATGGTCTGAACCCCCCAAATACTTTAGGATACAAATATAACCAAAGTTTGGACTATGCAACATAAGTCAACAACAAATGAAGGTATTTCCTAGGTGATATGTGACCATGGTACTAGGTGGTATGATATTCTAACATTTTCAATGAAACAACTCATTTATTCTTGTTTTTCATGTGGGATAATTGTTTATTGTCCTTCCTTTGGTGGTTGATGTCTTCCAGCTTTTTGATAGAACTATTGACTGCACCTGCACAATTTCTTGCTTCATAGTTAGACTCTATTGAGCTTGAGAGTTCATTTTCATTTTCTTTTCCATATCCTAGTACATACCTATTAGAATATGGTCTTTGTTTGTTGATGCTTTCATTTAGTGCTTCATTGCTACTACCAAATTTCTGTTGATAATTTAATTGGGTGCTTACATTTTGCAATTCCATTCTCAAGGAGACAATTTCATCCTCCAAACCCTTACACAATTTATCATTTTCTTTCATTTGTCTTGTTAGGTCTTATTCTATTTTCCTTGTTTATTCTAGTTGAATTCTCTGATCTTTAATAACTTCTTCTTCATACTTCAACAGTTTTGCCTTTAGCTACTTATTCTTCTTTCTTGATTTCCTCAAGTCATCTAAGGCACTAATAATCTCCCCTTCAAGTTCTACTTCAACAATCACTTCATTTTTAGAATTTTCATTCTCAAGTTCTTCATTTAATGCCATGAGGATTACTTCTCTTGTATCATTCTAACTCTCATCTTCATCTTATGAGTTGTTGTCCTTTTTAGAATAAAACTCTTCTTTTTCTTACTGAACCATTTCTTATTTTAATATTTGGATCATTTGTGCATCTTCTTAATTTCTATGTTATTATGATCTTCCTCATCATCACTATCTATTCTTTCTTTATAATTCCATTTAGAATAAAAGTTTTGTATTTTACCACACTCAAAACATTTAAAAGGTAACTTACCTTTGTATTCTCCACGACCTTTCTTGTGTTTCTTCACAAAATTTGCTTCTTCATCATCATATTCATCATAGGAACTCTTACTTTACTCTTTCTTGTTTTCTTGTGTCTCGTTTAAAGCCTTGAAGGCTTCTTCCCTCCTTAAAGTATTTTCTTTCTCAATTCTCATCCATATGTAGTGAGAATTCAATGCAGTTCATCTATAGTCACTTTGTTAAGATCATTTCTATCCTTCAAGACTGATATTTTGGAATTAAAACTCATAGGCATACTTCTCAACACCTTTTGTAAAATTGTTTATTTTGAAACTTCGTCTCCAATACCTATGATTGTGTTGACTACTTCCTCTACATAGAGAAATTAGGTTGCAATATTTTTATCTTCCATCATCTTGAGACTCTCAAACTATTATCTATGAGTTTGTACCTTTTCCTTCTCCATTGTGTCATCTCCTTCATAAATATTTTGGATTTTGTCCCACATATCCTTTGTTATTTTGCACTACATGACTTTTGTAAACTCTAAATATGATAGACCACACAAAATTTCATTATTTTATTTTGCGTTGCATTCATGGATATTTTTCCCATATACACTTATTGGTGGAGTTTTTGGAACTATATAACCATCCTCAACTACCTGCCAAATATCTTGTCCAAATGACTGCAAGAAAGCTTCCATTTGTATGTTCCACAAGGCATAATTGGATCCATCAAACTATGGTTCCCTATTTTTTGAGAGACCTTCCTGCTTATCCATGGGTGTTGTAGGAACCTACCTTCCAGTTGTCAAATTGTTCCTAAAGGAACCTGCACTAATACCAATTGTTGGTATAATTAGCTATGTTGAGAGAGGGGTGAATCAATATAGGACAGGTTTTTAAATTTCAAATATTTTTACCATCCATGTCATATTTCAACAAAATCTATCATTACATTAATACACAATATACACAAATATTTAATGTGGAAACCCAATAGGGGAGAGAACCACGAAAAAATATGTTCTTGCAATAAACAATGATTACAATTATTTGTAGACACACATCTGTTGGAGACACCAATGTTCCAATTTTAAAAGAAACAACGTGTAGGAGGAACCAACCACATAGATTCTCTAGCACCAACTAGAAGGAAGAACCAATTCTCTATATTCTCTAGCACAACCTAGAAGGAAGCACCAACTCCTAAATTCTCTAGCACCAACTAGAAGGAAGCACCAACTCCCTGGATTTTGTATTTATGTATAGCATGAAAAATAAACTGTCGCACTATGTTCTATTGTGCAATAAAATATTTACTACTGTTTCACTTTCTCTACGCAAGGCAATAAATACTAGTGTCACACTTTGCTCGACCACACTCTTCTCTATGCAAGACAATCTTCACTACCATTGCACTTTGCTCTATGCAAGACAATCTTCACTATTGTCACACTCTAATCTATCACACTTTTCTTTGTTGCACTCTTCTATGCAAAATAAAATCTTCAATACCATCACATTATTCTCTATCAGACTCTGCTTTGTGCAAAACAATCTTTACTATCGTCACACGCTACTTTGTGTAAGACAATCTTCACTACTACACAGTATTTAACTTTTGTGTTGTTATTTCATAGCTTTAATAGTCAAATCTTTTTCATAACTTCTTATGCAAGAAAAAATATCTTCCTCTTTACAAGGTGCACCTTCTTCCTTTGGCCACCTAAGAAAACCTTCAAGATAATTTCATCAAGAATATCTTCAAAACCCAGAAAAAATCTTTAGATCCATTTTCAATCCCTAGAAGACCTTCCTCTTCCACAAGTGTGCACCTTTTCTAGAGCTCCATCATTTCTTGAAAATATAAACAAATGAGGGAGCGCTCCACTTATTTATAATGTTCTTAAATGACTTTCTGGATCGATATAACATTGTACAATATCCTAGCAAGGTCAACCTAACATTCTAGTTGGGCAACTTTACAAATTATTTCATATCTCCTTATTCATGTGGAGTTAGAGGGACTTCTATATGCCATTGGAAATATCTCAGAACTAGCTTTCCAATCATGTAACTTATAATCAATTTTGGTTTAGGTATATAGATTAAAATTTCTTTCAAATATAGGGTATCCAAATTGGGCATCCAAAAATAATATTTCCAATAATCTTCACCTTGAAATCTCTACCTGTAATCTTCTTTCCTTTAGAATCAATGACAACAATATTTCCAACAGAAATGTCTCTTTTTTGTTTTTTATAGTAGAGGTTTATAGTGGAGGGAGGCAGACGCATGTTTTAGTCGAGGTATTTTTAGCGGTGCTTTTAAATTTAGTAGAATGCACTTGTGCGCTTTCGAAAAATACGCGCTAGTGCTCTAAATAATACAATGCACCAATTTCAAAAAATGCATTTTCCTTGTTGGAAAAATATGTCTATTTTAAGTTTGCATAAAAACTAACCAGTGCTCCACAAGCATACAATTGCTTTGGTGCATATCCCACTCACTAGTGTCCAGGGGCATCATATAACATAACACACCACTCTGCGATGAAATATTTATTAATAAAAATTTGGAATTTATTTTAAAACTATTAAAAAGGATTTCATTGCATTATTATTTGAAAGACATCCCATGGCATATATTTATACGAAGCAATAGATAAAAAATAAATAAAAGGTAAAAATATGTTTTTAAAAATAGGATTCAATGCATGTTATTCCACGAAACACCCACGTGTGTCATAGAATATGAAGCACTTCATCTCCTAATCTTACTGTGACACCCAAAAAAAATTAAATGTTTTAATAGTTTTTGCACCTTCCCAATATTCCTTTGTCATATAAACACCACGATGTGCATGAATAAACAAAACCATAATATCGATGATTAAATTTATACTAATATAAATTAGTTTTTTATTAAAAAAATAAAATAGATTCTAATGCATTGTCAAACACACAACACCAGTGCATACATAGGTCGACGAAGCACCATATATGCAAATCAATTTTCACAACTTTACAAAATAGATGATGCACCATAAAAAATCACACACAATGGTGCACTCCTTTGAAACATGCACCGAAGTAGGGTAAAATGAAAATTACAAATTTAAATTTCATTTTTACAAGCCACATAGTGATAAATACAACCAAAGAACCAATGTTCATCTTGGTTTGACCATGCCATTTCCAGTGATATCACTTATCACATTCTCTTTCTCATTGGTTTTGACTATTTTTTATTTTTTATTTTGGAAAACATAAAAAAATTCATTTCTTGAGTATGTGGCCACCTTGTCTCCAAAACAAGAAAGAGACTAGGAAAAATATTTACTATCTCCTCATTTTCATTTTTAGTGGATTAAATTTTAAAATTCACCTTTAATTTCCATTTTTTCTATTAAAGACAATGTACAATGTGGTGCAGTTGCTTCGTTCGGCCCACAGTAGAATTGTTCTCGTGCATTTGATAAACTTTCCTAGTGCACCAGATGTAGTGCATAACAATGTAAAAAGAATTGTATCGTTTTCAATGTGATGATATGGTGATGAGGAAATAAGATAATTTAAAATCTTCAAAAATTGGATGTGCGGTGTAATGAAGTATCTACTTTGCATATGCTTCCTTGGTGTATGTTACACACTCTAAATGGTGCACCAATGTTTTCCTAGTGCACTGATATATATTCAGTAAAAAAATATGAAATGGTGTGTGTTATTGAGCCGAGAGGCTCTCTACAGCCCAGTATGGGGTAGATCTTGTAACGTTACGTAAAGTTGTAGCGTTACGTAACGTTACATAATGTTATGTCGGCTATAAAAAAAATAGAAAAAAAAAAGCTATTTGAGAAGTTGAGTGTCCTCATGTTTTGGAATTGAATCATGAACCTGTAACTGTATGCAAACTTCTGTGCACAGGTTTGATCTAATTATCCAGATTCTCCAACTGAAATTCTATTTACAAGAGAAATTTCATGAAATTCTATTTACAAGAGAAATTTCATGACCGCACCAGAATCTTAGGTGTATCGTACGACTTCTACCAACGAAGTGAAAAATCGTGTCAAACTCTCTCTTTTGGGGACAATTTTGAGAGAAACATCTCGGTGGCTTGTTCGTGACGTTTAAAGTGTACATTCTAACTTAGTGTGCAAATATATAATTCTCTTATACTATACGGTGTTCTTATATGGTGTTTTTATGACATTCTCTTCAATACTAGACTGTGTGGCTTGAATTATTTTTCTAACCTAACACAGATAATGCTGCAGATAAAAATGAAGTATATTATGGGACTTGTGACGGCGATCTTGAGCACTTGACAGTCATTCTACGGAGAGCTTCGAAAATATCACGGGCTTCATATGTTTCGTTTCACGGGCTTCATATGTGCATACTGTAAGTGTGTTTTGACAGAATGTGACGCTGATATGCTTACAGGACGGGAAAGTGTGAAGTATTGAGTTATGACTGAATGTGACGCTGATATGCTTACAGGACGGGAAAGTGTGAAGTATTGAGTTATAGACGATCATGGTGCAAAGAGCACACTGTTCAAAAACTCTGATTGAGCACACATGTATGTCGGTCTGTCTAAGACTTTGATTGAGCTTCAACGTAGTAGCCGTTTTCTACATTTGGGAAGCTACCCAACTGCTACATTTTTAGGGCTTCGCTCCTCCCCATCACAGTGTAACAAAGAACTATAGATTTCTATCAGAGCAAACAAGCAGCAGAGAAGGATGAGGAGGTAGAAAAAGAAGGTTTTCTCAAAAACCTTAGCCTCTTACTCAAAAACCCTCACCCTAACAAATAATTGTAACAAAGAACTATGGTTTTCTGCCAGAGCAAAGAAGCAGCAAAGGATCAGCAAGTAGAAAATGAAGGGTTTTCAGTTCTGGGTTGAAATCAACATCTCAGATCATATCAATTTCAAGCCAACAAAAACCCTTATAACACACTTACTTTGAAACAAGCCGAGCTGAGCCGTGCCTGCTGTGAAAATATTGACAAAGCCTCGATAGATTGGATGAATGCTTTCCGTAATGTTAACCGTAGTGGATATGTTTGAAATAGCTAGAAATCGATCGATTGAATGCTTTCCGTAATGTTAACCGTAGTGGATATGTTTGTTAATCTTAGGGACGCGATGGTACGATCTGGTTACGTATGAAGCTCTAAGTGCAAGACACATGCGTACCAGCATGATAGTTTTCACAATATTCAACGAGTATCCTACGCATATGATTATCCCTGCGTCGCGGAACAATTTCAGTACGAGAGATTTTGCAGACACTAATGCACTTGGACCTCCCTTCGCAGTTGCCTTTTTCAGAATCAACTATTCAAATCAGAATGGTTCTCCATCGTCGTCATCCTCATCTAGAAGTATATAGCGTGTTATCAGAGCATTGAAAATCTGAGCTGTGTTTATTATCATTGCAATGATTGCCAACGTTTCAATCTGAAGATCGTGAAGGTTTCAAGAATTTCTCGACGATATTTTATCAAGAATTATTGCACAAGAGATTAAAGATTGTGAAGGATTTAAGAGTTTCTCAACCTAATTCTTTTATGTTATTTCTTAATAGAATTATTCGTCACTATACATGTAATAGTGTGATGAGTTTATTGCGTGTTATATATATATCTATATGTATATATAAATTAATATAGAATAGTATATTAAAAATATATATACAAAGTTTTGTATAATTTTGAAAAGAGAATTTAGGTTTTTTTAAGAAATAATGATCACTATATCTTTACGACACATCACTCTCTAACAATATGATTATTTCTTAGTCCCTAAACAATTTCAGCAAAAAAGATTTTG
>LPNX011020218.1:44284-83146 GCA_001517045.1 Pseudotsuga menziesii
CTGGCTGCTGCTTTTTTCACATTCAACTATCAGAATGGTTATCTCCGTCAATCATCTAATATCCCATTGGTTATCAAGAATTACATGCAAGTAATGGTACGGTGAGTGCCGTTGAAATATCTGTGAATTAATTACACGTTTGATGACAAAAGCCAGAAAATAATATAATTTTCAGAGCAATGAAAATCTGAAACGAGTTTGTTATCATTTTGAAATCGATTTGATTGAAGATTGTGAAGGTTTCAAAAGTTTCTCAACTTAATTTTATCTGTTATTTCTTAATACAATTATTCCACTCTTACATGTACACTGTCATGTGTTTATCTATATATATATATAAGGTATATTTAAAAATTGGAACATTATATAACATAATAAAAAATATATACTCGAGTTTGTTATCATTTTGAAATCGATTGTAAACTTTTTTAAAGAGTGGTGTATTTGTGTATTCATAGTGCATACTTGTACCTTTACTCCATTAAAAAAAAAATGTATATTTATGCATAAATACATATTTAATTTCTCTTTAATATTATTTTAATAAAAAATCTTTTAATTTATTTGGTGTTATTTATAAATTTAAAATATATTTATAAAAAACATTTTAATTTAATTGATGTTATTTATCCTTGTTAGAGAGGGATCAAATCTCCCTAATCTCCCAAGGTGCAAAACCTCTTTGAGTGAGAAAACAGAGGTATTAGAGGTTAGTGGTGGGGAGGAGGGGGTAGGCATTGTCTTTTTCAGCATGCCCTATTGCACCTCCTTGAGTGCAATACGTGAGAAGAGGTTTGCAACTGAAGAGATTTGATCCCTCTCGGCTCTTGATAGAGCCTAGGATTTGGATCTAAGCTGGTTAATCCAAGCGCATCAGTGGTGTTGGGCCACGTACCAATACAGACAATGTACTTTAGTAATAATGCACCATCCATATTTTTAATGTACAATTGTCAAATATGGTGGGTGTGCCATTAAAAAATTGGTACATAGTTCACAGGCGTAAACTAAGTCACCATAAGTGGTGTGACCTAAAGAATATACCACATTGAAAAGTTGTGCATATTTTAAAATATATTACTGGTGCATTATTATTTTATAGGTGCACTGGGTTTAAAAAATAATTATTGTAAGACGTGACCAATGAAGATAGGTAGGGACACACCTGTTACGATGCACGTTTTTATGATAGTTGCACCACAGTCAATGCTTCTATGATTTTGACACACCGTTTGCAATGCAGTAAGTATATTTATGCATTGTTATCAGCTTGTTACTATTTTTAAGACACGCCAATTAATGTTTCTACATTGTTTACAAAACAAATTAATCTGTATTCAAACAAACTGAAAATAGTCATTTAAAACCGTTTTTTTAGTGATTTATGTGTGTGTAAGTGGCTAATACATTAATGATGTATGGTAATAAGAGACCACAACGATGACAACAATAAGAGCATTAGAAAATCTAGGTCAACTAATACAATGTTGTACATAAGTGGGAAGCTAAAGAGAGGGAGAAGGATTTGTACCCTCACCCTATTTTGTACCCTCACCCTATTACATATCAGACTTGGAAACTCTTATATACTATCAGCCTCCTCAATTTTTATTAGGAGGTGGAATCCCTCATGGAGAACATCGCATTGCTGGGACAGTTCATACTTCAGTGGGATCATGCCAAGAAAACATTTAGATATGTTCCTCATCTATGGTTTGATCCGACAAAGGAGGACATTTTATTCATTATTGGCTTGTCCATGAGAGGGGAGGATTGTCCCCAGTTCCCCAATATCCAACCTAGAATTGTGAGAGAGACTCAACTGACATATGTTCAAAGATATGTTAGTAAGGAAATTGCTACCCCGTCTAGTTGCCAAGTTTTCGATGGCCAGTTGGATATATACACGTGTTCGATGTAAAGGAGGTTAAATGCCTCTCGCTTATGGTTGCGACAATGACCTAGTACACCTCTAATGGGTAGCACATTAGTTACCCTTTATTATGTTATGTAGATTCTTTAGTGGCCACAGCTAGACGTATTAAGTGGCCAATCATTTTTTGCAACAATTTTGATTTGATTTGGATCAATTCCATGATATGTTTGATGTGAGGGTAGTCTTCCCATTTGCTTCAAATCTATTTTTCTTATTTTTTGAGAGGTTTCCAGAAATTAGGCCCTCATTCAACCACATACCTTCTAGGCTGAGGACTGGCGTATGTATGTGCATGTGGGGGGAAATATTACCCAAGAGAGTCTAATTGGATTTCCCATGTAGGATAGCTCCAAAGGTACTAGAAATGCTCTCCATTGAGGATGTTCATACCCATGGACTTTGTGTAGTTCCCGTATGAAATGATGGATTGGAGAGGATCATGTCCGAACATTTTATTTACCTAGGATGAGCCACCATATGCCAGAGATAATAATAGTGTTATGTTTTGATTATTCTAGTTGAATTTTATTATGTTATTTAATGTACATGTGATTTTTGTAGATGGAACATAATGAAGAAAAAAAATTAATCCAATCAACAAAACATTCGGTTGGATAACCTAAGGACAATAGCATCTATAAGTGATGAAGAATGATGTGCCATGCAAGTAGCTCGAGCATTTATAGCAAATGGAGTGAAGAATTATGATCGATGTATATATATTTGTGTGTGTGCACACGTGTGTGTGTGTAATGCAAGTTGTATGTTTTTAAATGATTGTTTATGAAAATTAGAAATTATGTTTAATGTACTAGACATATTGTCCCAATTGGTCACCAATAATTGTAACAATTACATATTGACATTTTGATTACTATCGGCCTTTTTGTTGTCTCATTTTGTATAATGAAGGGTCTCTTACTCGTATATAATAAAATTGGTTTCTTATTATATTGTATTGAACAATGGTGTAAAATGTCACATTATCGATTAAATATATGGATGGTTAAATATTCCAATGAACAGATGTGTATTCCGATGGTATAAGACATTAATACAATCATCATATCCAAATGCAGTAATTAAAATTAAAATATCAATATTATTATAAAAAATCTTCCATTTTATGATGATTAATAGAATTTGGAAAATAAAATTGAACTACGGTGCGGGGCATACATAATTCATTCATGGTATTGTTTTTTGCTAAAAATACTCTTTATTTCTTTTAAACCAATAATTTCCATCAGTGCTCCTCTATGAAATAGACACCTTTGTGATTTTATTGACAAGCGCATTGTTTCTTCTCCAAGTAAACACACACTGCAAATAATTCCCAGTGTGTTTATTTTAACCCTACTTCCTAGTACTATAATTCATTAATAACACACCATCTCATTATGTCAATGGAGGGAACTAGTATAGGACATTTAATTTGAATTCACCAGTTCTCTATGAGTTACAAAGAACCGGAGCTATTATATATTATGGGTGCACTAGTAAGCATCAGTGTGGCACATTTAAATAAAATTGTCATTGTTTCATTTAAATATAAATCCCCAATGTAAAATATTTAATAAAGATGTTGTTGGGTGTTATAATGTCTTAATTAATTCACCAAATATTTAATTATCGATCGAGGTTTGTAAACTTAGAGTTGACACAAAGTATATGCGAAGGTAGAGTGGTACCTAGGGTGTTGTGGAAATATTTTAATAAAGAAAAGATCGAAATATATTTCAAAATGAAAAACTGAGTCAAACTCTAGAAAATCAACTACTAAGGTAATTAGGTTGGAACTCGTTTACTAGATTAGAGCAGTATCAAGCTATACTACTCTGCTCTATCAACCATTAACTATGTATTTTATAAATAACACTATTCTAAGAAAGTAAACTACTCCTTTACTGTGTACTAACTATTCTGCTTCTTAATCTGTGAATTAGAAAGGTTTGGAAGATATTTAGAACTCTTACCAAAGATAATACTTAATTAATCTAAGAAACCCAATAACTAAACTATACATGTGGTTTGACAAATATACAGTGTCAACCTCCTGATGATGGATCCTGATATGGATCCTGATGATGGATCCTGATATGGATTCGAAACGTCGACCTCGTCATTTCGATACTGTGGTTTTTTCGATTACATCTCCAACAACCTATCACCACAGAAATTTGGCAACAGAAATATACAGTGATTGAACCAATTTATCTAGCTCCACTCTCCTTGATTGTTATGAGGATATGCATTCATGGTTATCAGTACTGGAGAAGGAGGTGTATCAAAATGGCTTTCAAAAGAAGTAAAGAAACTGAATGGGATTAGATCTAACTTAACTTCCACAAATATATGCATACTAAGTAGTGTCCAATTACAAGTGATAGTAAACATTGTAAGTTTATTCCATAAGCAAATGACTTTAAAGGAAAAGATATTATGAACAACTAATCTATTAAGAAACAAAACTCTTTTAGCAATTACTTGAAAGTTAAAGGTATACTACTCTTATATGAAACACGTGTGAGGAAAATATGACTTACAAGTAGAAAATTTAATAAAGAAACAAGTAGAAAACTTAATAAAGAAAACTCCTCTAAATCCTATTCTACGAATCTTTTCGGTAACCACACAGTGAAGGGAACAAGTCCTATGCTACGATCAATTTACAAAGTATTAGAGTGCTTCGCTAGAAATTAACATGTCTAACCCTAAACACAAAGACAAATTAAACTAAAATAGAGATATAATTACCAAACATTACCAATGAAAAATCAGAAACAAAAGAGACAGAACAAAACACACTTCAAAACATACTAAGGTAAAAGGGGTTGAAAGTTAGGGATGGAACTTGATAGATACTTTAAATGATCTAGACTAAGGTCCTAATTATAGATATAACCATTGTCTAATTACAAAACAAAACATAAATCAAAAACCAAAGAAACAGAACATAGGCTGGATGAAGGGTTGCATGACAGTCTAAACGGACGGTCTAAATGACAGTCCGTATGAGGAAAACAATGGAAATTAGGAAATAAATGGCCCAGATGATCTAAATATCAGCTGATTTTGTGCATATGAGAATAGGATGAATAAAGGACAGTAATTGAACCTAGTTAATAATTGAAATAACAAAGAGATTACGAGTACCAATTTATGGTTGTAAAAAGACTATTTCCTATTATGAAATGAAACAAACTAGAATATAACTGAAACTAATTCATTGCTAAACAGAATTGACAGAATTAATTCTAACAACAAACTAAACCTAGGATAGTAAATTAACTAAATTCTATCAAATTGCAAACATAACATTTGATATTAAGCTAAAAAGGAAATCGGAAGGAAAAATGAAAGGCAAACTAGAAACAAACTATGCGCACGACCGATTAATTTAATTCAAGAAATAGAAATTATACTAACAGCACAGCATTACTCATAATGAAATATATGCTACAGGAAACAAAGAAATGAATGATATCAACTAACAGGAAACCAATTTGCATAAATAAAACAGAAATAGAAACTACTTATCTACGAGAAAGGAGATGACAAGAACACACAAGAATAGAAACCATTGGTTGTTGAGGGGCCCTCTCAGAAATCAGGGTGGCATTTCAATCAATCACTCACAGGAACAAGAACATGTAAATGCAGCGAAAATAGAAATTATATTAACATTCAGAACATAGTTTTTACAGAGCTTCTTCTAATATCGACTGACATATTTACAAACTAGCTAGCTAAATGAGTTCTCACTTGGAGGAGACTATATATAATGTTTACAAGGATGAGCAGGTCGACCCTTTCAGTGTTCGACTGCTCCTAAAATAGTCGAACTTTATGGTGAACAAACAACCATACGACAACGCATAGTCTTCCTCCTGGCCTCTCGCGCGTCGGTTCTCCTCACGCGTACTGCGGCGTATAGATTCTCATTGACATGGGATTGGATTTTGGTTTCGAATGGAAAAGGGAGGATGGCAAGCCTTCTTAGAGCAAGTACCATCGTAACATCAAACACGTGGACACCATAACAGTTGAAGACCATTTTGCGCTTTAATAACTTGGGAATATGCCGACTAACAGCGCGCGGGTAGATCGGGAGGCTGAATGGAAAGCTAGATATGCTCTGCATATATCTAGCATGAATGTGTTTCCAATGTTGGCTCATTTAAAAACTATGATCTGCAAAACAAATTCATATATCAGACATATTTCCAATTATAACAAAACTGCTTAGTAAAATCACAAAATAATAAAAATAAACCAAGACTTGCATAAATTCCAAATGTGTTCGTACCTGGGGCTGAATGATAAGTTGTATGACAAGAAATATGTCGAAAAGGTGACAAAATAGATTCCAAACGATTAAATTACCAGCCAAGAATAGTGACAAAACCGGGATCAACAAATGTCCCATTGTGTATTGTTAAAGAATGAATTGAGTTGTTTTACCTATGTAATCATACTATTAAAAAAAATCCACTAAAACCTTTACCTGCCATATTTTTTAGTTGAAATAAATTTATGTTATAACCTCCACCAAAACATTTGTTACCTTATGTGAAGGTTTTAGTGGAGTTTTTTTGGATAATTTTTCCCAATCTTGTAACACTAAAAACCTCTTTAAAAACCTTCTCTAGAAGGTGTTTTTCTTTTTGTGAGATAGGTGTGGAGACAAGTACATTTCCCTCCTTCCATCAGAACCATATAAAGAAGTTCAAATCTCAAGTGGGAAAATTTTAATATTCTGGGAGGTATTCTGACCCAAATGAAAGTAAATAAGCCTCAAGAAAATTCCATAGAAGGTACCGAGGAGGAATAACCTGTTTTGAAGAACCCAAGAAGGAAAATGAACACAAAATGAGCAAGAAACAGAAGGAAGAATGACATAGTGGGACCAGCCACAAGTAGGAAATAATGATGATGGTCTCCTAAAACTATATGGGTATGGGGGAGGGAGTCAAATTTTGAATCAATTAGGGATATAATTTACAAGGAAAGGCCTTCTCTACTCTTGATCTAGGAGACTAAAATGGAGGTTGTATATGGTAATAGTAAGTGAATGAAGATATGGAAAAATAATTAAGGTTATGTTGGGAGTTCTAAGCATGATTTAGGTGGAATAGCAACTCTGAGGGACTCCAAGAAATATAGGATAGTTAGGCATACGAAAAATCCAAAATGGCTTATGATTGAGCTGGAATACTTGGTAACTTTGGAGAAAATAAGTGTGTGCAAAATATTTGGTCCTCTCTAATATGTAAACAATGTCTAATTCTAGAGACCTTTAATATCCCTATGGAAAAGCAGGTTTAATCAAAACAACATTGTAGCAGGGGACTTCAATGTCATAATCTCGCATAAGGAAAAGAGAGGAGGTAGTATGTGAGAGATTCTTTTGAAGATCAATTAGAAAATTTAATGGTGGATTGGGATCTTTTGGACACTCCCCCAAAGAAGATAGTTTACACTTGGCCTAACTAAAGGATTGGCCCAAGGAATATTGCATCCATATTAAATCATTTTTGGTTTCACGTCTCCTTTTCTCGAAAAGGATTAATCTTGCAATCAAAAAGTATTCTATATTCAAGTTTTTATCATAAGTCCATAACTATGACCATATAATGTATTGATGAGAAGAGACCCATTCCATTTCACTCTAACTCCTTGTGGTTAAGGGAATAAAAAGCTCAATATATCATCAATATCTCTTGGAACACCTACATAGTGGGATCGTTGGCCTTCATATGGGAATCAAAACTCATATTAGTTAAAGGATATTTTGAAGCATCGAACAAAACTAAGTTCCAGTACCCTAATTCAAGAAGGAAAGTAATCCAAGATGATTTTGTGGTCTTCAAGAAGAAAATAAAAATATGGAAATCATGAGAGAAATTTTACAAAGGGAAATAATAAAGAGTTAAACATGCAATTGTTGCTTTCTTGCAAACAATAAGAGGATGTATGGAAACTCAAATCCAAGAATTCATGGCTTAAGTTTGGATATACGAACACTTCATTTTTCTATAATTAGGATTCACAAGAATGTGATCAGGGATATCACTGATTCACAAGGAAGGAAGACCTCACAGTTATGTCATGATTAAAGAGGAAGTATTTGATCACTATAATGATTTATATGCTTATCCTGGTACTGGAAAATTAATGGAAAAATAGGAAATGTATGATGGTATTCTAAGAGTAATCACTTCAAAATAAAACCAACGGTTGGATAGTCTAATCTTTGAGGAGGAGGTATTAGAGGCCATTTGGATTATGAATCATGATAAGGAACCTACTTCATATGGATTTATGATTTTTTTTTAGGGAAAGATGACACATAATTAAAGAAAATTTATGCAAAATGTTAAACTAGAGCAGAGGAAAGGAAAAGATAGGAGCGGCTACTAATTCTTGTTTTATTTCCTTAATCCCCAAAGATTCAAGGTTACCTTAGTTAGCTAGATTTCACCCTATTTATCTATGTAACTTAGCTTACAAGATACTTGCAAAAATTCTTGCATCTAGAATAAAAAATCTTCTACCTAATCTCATATCTAAGAATCAAGGAGGATTCCTCTCAAATAAACATATCTCTTACAACATCGCCATCATTCAAGAGGCCATTCACTTGAGCATCTCTCGAAAGGATCAAGGTATGTTTATCAAGGTTGACCTTGCTAATGCATTTGATCGAGTTATGCATAGTTTTATATTTGGGGTTTTAGAGAATTTTGGGTTCTCCCCTCACCTCATTAAATGGATTATAGCTTGAGTTGGAATTGCATTTATTTCTCCCTTAGTTAATGGTGGGCCAACTTCTTTCTTTCAATCCTTTTGAGATATCTAACAAGGATGTCACTCTCTCCTGTGTTGTGTACTATCATGGTGGGAACTCTTGGAAGAAAAGATATCAATGAAAGGGAGGAAGGGAACCTTACAGGTATTTTCATTACTAGAGTATTCAAGATTATTAATCATTCCCAACTTGTGGATGATAATATTTCTATGGGCGGAGCCTTGGTTATTAATTCCTAGATATTCAAGAGTACTCTCAATTCCTTCATTGAATCCTATGGGGGAAAGGTTGATGTGGATAAGAGAAGAATCCATAGTTGGAAAACTTCTCCTAATATGTTATAAAGGATTTCCCATATATTTGTCTTTATTGGTCAGACAAAATGGTCATATTTTAAATACTTGGCCAATCAATTTCCTTCAAAAAGATAAAGTTGTGGATTGACAGAGCATCTCCCACAAAATCAAAGTAAAAATTCAAGCATGGGGTGTCAAATGGTTGAATCTAGAAGGAAATACCATACTCATTAGATTTTTTCTCTCTTTCCTTTCCCTTTTTAAATGATCCTCCTTGCTACTTTCTTATATTGTAATGCAATCCATTTGCAGGGATATATGTAAATTTCTTTAGTGGGGAGGAAATTCTAATCATAAAAAAATACATTTGGTGAAATGGGAAATTGTTAGAGCCCCGATTATCCAGATGGAGATCGATGTCCACCAACCTATTCCACTGGCTCAAAAAAATTGTCCATTTTGGCAATTTTCTCGTAATTTTTCTACGTTTTTTCAGGTCCCAAACTTCTTGTACAATTTTGAGGCCCTAAACGACCATTTTGGTGATTCAAGGGGGGAAATGGTTTTCAATAGTATTGATTTGGCCCCATTTAAAATATGTAAATCTCATATAAATATTTCCAATAGGCTATCGAACACCCCAAACAAAGATCATATGCAAAAGTTATGAACCCAAGAAGTTGACTGTTCAACTAATCACCTTAGGGCCACAAAATTTGTGACGTTTCATCTTCTAGGGTTATGTTTTGGATGTTTAGGGTTCTCTCCTCATGCTTATTATAAATAGGCCACAGCCTTTCTGCCTCATTTTGTATTCAATTTGGCATGGATGAGCGTAGAAATCACATATCTTCTTAGAGATAGATACCACCATTATAGTTGTTGTATTTATAGTCTATTCTATTTTCTCCATTTAATAGAATATGTATTTACTATATCATTGTGCTCTTTGCAACATATTTTTGTTTATGGTTCTATATCTGTTATTTCATTTTGTTCTCACATAAATTCGAATCAATGGTATCAAAGTAATTTGCTCTTTGATTTTTTCTCGATGCATGTCCCCGATGAGGTCAAGGTATAAAGTGTTGGGTCTTGAACTAGTTTCACTTGGGGAATATCACTCTCGCCTCCCCAAAAATCCTCCCATGATGGAAGAAAAGAGAGATGATGGAGCATGAGATCCTATCAATTCATTGCTCAAGGAATCTCTCACGTGGTAGAGGAACAAGATGATGGATAATTTTTCCTAGATCCTTCGATGAATATTGGTAGTGGAGGATGCACCTTCAACGAGCAGTCGTTTCAGAGATGCAACTCCATTCAAGGTACAAATCAACTTTGATAATCATTTATTTGAAGGTCAGATTGATGTTGATTCCCTAGATAAATGGTTGAGTGTTCTAGAAGAGTATTTATTTATCCACAATTTTTTCGACAAGGAAAAGATAAACTTTGCGTTCCTTAAGGAAGTCCCTCATGTCAAAAATTGGTGGGATACTTATTGTGAGCAAAACTCATCAGACGAGTCTGTAATCTTCGAGTCCAATCCCACTTAGGCCTCTTTCATAGATGTTTTCAAGGAAAAATATTACCTTATGGGAAAATATGATGACCAATACACAAAATGGACCATTCTATGTCAATAGAGAGACCAAACAGTATC
Source organism: Pseudotsuga menziesii (assembly GCA_001517045.1). Classification (NCBI taxonomy): domain Eukaryota; kingdom Viridiplantae; phylum Streptophyta; class Pinopsida; order Pinales; family Pinaceae; genus Pseudotsuga; species Pseudotsuga menziesii. Next base: position 54,994 of record LPNX011020218.1, read on the forward strand.
AGAGTACACCAACATCTTTCATACCTAGGTATCAAGGACTCTGAGAAACACCTGGTACTGAAATATCGTAGTGGCCTACGTCGATACATACAAACAGAGATAGACTTCCTGAACACCTCTTCATTGGGAGATTCCTATTGATATGATGTCAAAATTGAGGAGAAATTACAGTAAAAGAACAAGCGAGAATTTGAATGAGGTTAAGGTATAAAGAGTTGGGTATTGAACTAGTTTCACTTGGGGAAGATCACTCTTGCCTCTCCAAACAACCTCCCATGGCGGAATAAAAGATATACAATGGAGTAGGATTATTATCAAGTCATTGATCAGGAATCCTTCATACGATAGAGGAACAATACGATGTATAATTTCACCCAAATCCTTTGACGAATGTTGGCACTGGTGGATGTGCCTTCAACAAGCAGTCATTTCAGAGATGCAAATCCATTCAAGGTACAAGTCAACTTTGATATTCCTTTATTTGAAGTCATGTTGATGTTAAGTCCCTAGATAAATGGTTGAATGTTCTAGAAGGGTATTTCTTTGTCCACAATTTTTCTGACAAAGAAATAATTAGTGATCACCTTTGCGCTCCTCAAGGAAGTCCCCCATGTCAAAAATCGGTGGGATACTTATTGTGAGAAAATTGTATCAGACGATTATGTAATGTTTGAGGCCAATCCCACTTGGACCTCTTTCATAGGTGTTGTCAAGGAACAATATTACCATGTGGAAAAATATGATGAATGATACACAAAATGGACCATTATACATCGAGGGACCAAATGGTGTCATAGTAAAACAACAACTTTCATACATAAGTATCAGGGACTCTGAGTGACACCTGGTACTAAAATATCATAGTGTAGCTGGGCATGTGTTTTATTGGGAGCTGCCTATCGGCATGTTTTCAAAATCGAAGAGAAATTTCAGCAAAAGAACAAGTGAGAATATGGACCTGCTAATCCACCACAGAAAAAAGGAAAGGGAAACCATATCTCACAAAACACAAGACAAGGAAAGAAAAAATATCCCCAACCACAAGAAAATAATTGTAATGGAAAGAAAAAGAAGGACATCGTGAAGTGGTGTGAATTCCACAAAATCCCTCGGCACAACATTGATGAATGTCGCTCAAAGCAGTCATTGGTGATTGAGATCAAAGCTTCAGAATCAGATCCCGATTCTGATTCAGAACCCAATGCCATGGCCATGGATAAGGGGAAGTGAAACATTGATGCAAAACCTAGTGTCATTGTTGCTACCACACAGATTCAACTAGAGGAACCTGAAGAGTCACACGAACAGGAGCACCTCCTCCACTTGCAGATGTGGGTAAATGGAATCCCGCTGCATTTTTTTTATAGAGGCAAAAAAAAGAACATGATCTCAGTAGAAGTCATCAAGATATTGGAGCTTTCGACAACACCACCCTTGCAACCATAGAACATTGGTTGGCTAATCCAAGGACGAGGTATCCACGTTACTCAGGAATATCGCCTACCACATGGCATCAATCCTTTCAAAGAACGAGGTATTATGTGATGTGGCCCCAATTGAAGTATATGATGTTCTTTTAGGAAATCCATATACGTGGAAGCATAATTATATATATGAATCATGACTTTGTAGTGTCATTGTCACTTTGGGAGAACAACTCTATCAGATACCAGAGATATTTGCACCTTTCATAGTCTCGCAAGGAAGGAAGATAATCTCCCACATTGGGAAATTATCTATATTCACAACTGCTTCTAAAGGAGAACATCAGATCACAAAGAACTCCACACCCTCTACATAGGGTCCCTCTGCTCGACAAAAACAAGAAGAATGCAAAGTCATTGTTGCCTCATCTATCTGAGTACCTCTATAGTGCAAGGCCACGCATTCAAGGTGATCCTCTAGAAATAAATAATCCAGAACAATTAAAATTTTTGAACACCTCCAGTGCACCCATCAACGTAATTACAACCCTCTCGAAATGTCAAAGAAAGGAAACCTTTTCATTTCAGTGAATGTCGCACCGGGAGATCAACTCAACACACAGTTCAAACTATGATATGGGATTTGACGCAATGGAGACCATTTCTTCCTAAGGGGGGAGGATTGATTCAAATCGATATCATTGGCCATCCACCTATTCCATTGGCTCAAAAGAGTTGTCCATTTTGGCAATTTTCTAGTAATTTTTTTGCGATTTTTTGGGTCCCAAACTTCCAAGGTTATTTTGAGGCCCTAAACGATGTCTTTTGGTGATTCTGGGGACATATGGTTGCAAATGGGATGTATTTTACCCCATTCAAAAGATGTAAATATCGGATATACATTTCCGCATTCTATCAAATTCCCCAAACAGAGATCGTATGCAAAACTTCTGACCCCAAGAATTTGATTATTCAACTAACCACCTTGGGGACGCAAACTTTATGACGGTTCATATTCTAGGGTTATGTTTTAAACGTTTAGGGTTATCGCCCTCATGCTTATTATAAATAGTCCCTTTCATCCTCATTTTGTATTCAGCTTGGCATGGATGAGCATAGCAGCCACATCTCTTCTCAGAGATAGCTACCACCATTATAGCAGTTGTATTTACAGTATGTTCTATTTCCACCATTTAATAGAATATTTGTTTACTATATCATTATGTTCTTTGCAATATATCTGTTTTTATGGTTCTATATATGTTCTTTCATTTCATTCTCATATAAATCTAGATCACCAAATGTACCATGTGGGAATTGGTATTAGATATCTAAAGCTTATCAATATCACCATGGAGGCGGGGTAATTATTTGGAGGCTTTTCATTGGAAAAAATGAATGGTGGAAAGAAGTACTCCAAAAAAAGTATAGAAAAATATCAAGACTCAAATGCTTGGACAATTGGAATCGGGAAGGTAATGGATCTAGTATATGGGGTCTGTGTAAATCTAGCGTTAAACTAATCCAAGATGGGTTGTACTGGATTCTTGGAAATAGAAAGAAAATAAATTTATGGGAGGATAGAATTCTTGACAGAGCTTTATTGTGTAGTATAATTCGACTATTAGATTCAAGGGTTTGGATTTATTCCAATGGTATTATGGCCCTATTTGATATTTCTTGATGGGACCAGGAAGGGAATTGGAGGAACTAGAAGCAAGTTGGAGATACAAAATTTTTGCACTATGATTTAGAGTTGTTACTCTCTCTTCTATAAAGAGAATATTCTATCAGTCTTCACACTAAAGATAGTAGAGGATGGGGTGTCACTCGTAAGTACCCAGTCAAAGAAGGATATGACATGCTCATTTGAGCTCTTCCCCTTCCTCTATTTTCTCATCTATGGAATAAATTTAGCATAATTATGGTCTCCCCAAAATGAGCACTTTCCATTGGTTTCTTATTCATGAGCAAGTTCTCACCGTAAAAATATTTTAAAATAACAAATTATGGGACCTTCATGGTGTGTTCTCTACAAAAAAGAACAAGAGATAACCAAACATATTTCCCTGAAATGTTAGTCTTCCTATTTAGTGTGGTTGGTGATTCTGGATGAACTAAATTATAACATAATTCTACCTTCACAATGGAGCGGACTTTTCCTTAATTGGATGGATTATTACCCAAACACCTTATAGAACAATCCTTCCCTTTCCAAAATATTGATGGCTCTACCCAAATATATCTATTGGGAGATTTGTAAAATGATAAATAAGTCCATTTTTTAAGTGGAATGCATTCATCCTATTAGAAATATGATTAGTGCCAAATCCCTTCTTTCTGGGGCTTTTCTTTCTTGTGGTATATTTAGTCTTTTGCAAGAGAGTCTCAATTCAAGAGAGATTACGGGTCAAGAAATTTATAAAAGGGATCACCCCTCAGTACAAATGTTTTGTTTTCTGACCAACTACAAATTCATTATGGAATTTAGAGATGAACTAAGTAGAATTTCATAAGTGGATCTTTAGGTAAATCTGTCACAATATTTTTTTCAATAGAGCTTTGAAAGGGAATCTTGGGGCGGCAGGTGTGGGGGGCATTCTTTTGGATCCCGATGGAAATGTAGTGCTTGTATCTATGAATGGGCAACGAGACAAGGAACCAACAATTAGGCTAATATGTATGCCCTATACATGAGCCTGAAATTTTTCATTAACTTATCAAGATCTAAAAGGTCTTGATCCTTGGAGAATCCTTGTTGGTAATTACGTAAGCAAGGAAAATGATATATTTTGAGGAAATGACAATCCAACATATTCAACAAATAATCATTGACCATCTCAATCAAATCAAGGATTTACCAATTTCCTTTATATCTGAAGGCATAATAACCCTGTGACTAATAAGCTAGAAAACAACATTATTTTCCTTGATTGAGGATTTTTGTTAAAAAAGGGTTCACCCTCAACAATGGTGTCTCCCTAAAGTTTTTAATCCATATATTTCATGAATGACATGGTTATAGTCTCATTAATGGTCCCTCTAGGCATGTTTTTTGAATGCACTAAAGACAAGATCAAGCTCACCTTTACTCCACCGTTAGTGAGATCTATACCCTTAAGTATTTGTTGTCCTTGTTGCATTGTCGAGCTTGATTTCTTGTTTTTTGGCATTGAGTGTATTCTCAATTACTGCTTGTGGGATATCTCTTCCAAGACATATCCGCGTTGAAGGTTTACATGGATTCAACTCGAGTGGGGCCTCGTTAAGTTATGGACAGCCTTCCAAACAATATATGAAAGAATTCTAGCAGTTTTTTGGTAATTAGTTTCCCTTCTACATAGAATTGTTCTATTCTGGAATTCGCCAGGGTTTATGGCTTTGTTGGGTATTTTGGAAGTATGTCTTCTAGTTATTTTATATTCTATTTTCTAGGATCCTGTTCCTTCTGAATATTCATAATTAGCAAGTTTCAATATTGAATGCATGGCATAATCGTCTCGTTCTGGGGCCAAATTCAAACTTCTCAGGATACCCATGGAGCCCCTTCCTCTACTCGGCCTCTGGTTTTCGTCTATGACCTATTGAACCAACTTCGCTACTTTTTATCTGCTTCTCGGCTCGATGGTTCGACACAGGAACGCCCGGTAGCGATTCAGAGTTTCGAAAAGGCGCCTGGGAAGGTGTGAGGTGTATCCACTCTTTACTATTGCCGTGTCCAGTGAACAATGTGATGTGGTATTCCAAATAGATGGTAGTGCCAAATAGATTTCATTTGAGTGCAGTAAATGAGGCACGATTTAATATAAATATAAGCATTTCATTGTGAATTTTTTAATGTAAATTTAATGTAAATGATATTTGTTGAGGTTGAGAGATGATAGAGAATTGATTGCAAGATTGTCAGGAGTTGATGTCTTAGTTCCTGCTTCCTACCTGCATGGTGCTAACTCCTCCCACATATATTATATTGTTTGCTCACTCCATGACCCTTAACAATGTTTTCTTTCTACCTCACTGGACTATACTATAGCAGCATATAGTGAGCTTATTTTCATTCTCATTCATCAACGTTTACTGTACATGTTTTGTATCATTTCTGCACATTACAAACCTCTTGAATACCTGTACAAGCATTTAGAAGGAATAAGAATTTACAGTTTGATCACGGGTTTTTGAATTTTTATATGGTGGAATGGTAGTAGTTTGGAAAGTATACTTGACCCTTGTTTAACTCTCGGTGTGCTTAACTTCTTTAACATGTGAGGCCTTTTGACATATCTAGTTAACTTTTGTTGAATTTTTGGCATTGTAATTGGTTTTCCTTAGATTTCCATATTTTTCTTCTGATGTGATAAATTTCTGACATTGTAATTGGTTTGCCTTATATTTTTATATTTTTTTTTTCAATTTTATAATTTATCATATTAATACATTATAATTATAATGCATTAATGACATGATTAAAAATTAGAAATATGTATACACATCATGTATCTTTTTAGGGGTTTGGATAATTATGCAAGCGAGATAATGTAAACTACATAATCCAAATTTAAAACAACACATTCCTTGATGTCATGAATTGATGACAACGTGGACTTATTGCTATTCATGAATTGATGTCAACATGGACTTCTTTTATTCCATGGCAATTGGATTTGTTTTCCTTCGTGGCAATTGGAGTTAATATATCAATTTAGTTTATAAGTGTATGATTTCCAGTTACCTTTTCTTTTGTTATATGTCTATGTCGAAGTTTTATAGACATGTTTGCATTCTTACCATGAGTTAGAGGAAATCAATTTTAAATGTAGTATTTAAGTTTATTTAAAAGGATGGTTTAATTAATTTGCTGATAGCTAGCAAAAAGATTTTGTAGTACAACAATATTTATTTTTGCTTTTTTTGGATTTTGCAAAAAAATAAAGAACATTTCATTGAATACTTTCAAATCTCACTTGGGAAGAGGAGTAAGAATACCATCTAATGTCTCAATCTTATGCATTTATTTATTGTTTTAAACTCTTAAATGTACATTTAAATTGGATTTTATGTACATAATTGATGTGCATGTGTATATAAAGTGTAGATGAAAATAGCATAAATGGAATTCACAACCATATGGGAAAACACTTATGGATAAGATTAGGATTATCCTATTTGGATTACTGCTCTATGAAGTAGGTGTATGGAAAGATAAGGTCAAATACTACATATCACCATATCCTATAACTCATTCATTTTCCCTTTAATCTACACTCAATCTACACTTAAGATCATTCCAATGCTGAATATTTTCACTACTGTTTTGATTTCACCTTGCTGATCAGCACACGGATTTATCAAATTTTGAAATTCATTAGACTAAGGTTTATAATTTTGTACTATATCAAATCAAGAAGTGCACAAGAGTGTTGCAAAATTCTCAAATCTCTATTGATATTTTCAATTTTCTATATTTTTTGAGTCATTTTTTATGTTGTTAATTTTCTTATATTTTGTGAGTTGTTCATATTGTTGATTTTTTTCTACATTTTTCATGTTTTCGAGGTCCAATGTTTTCTTAGAACAAATTATATTTGAAGTTTGTTCAATATATTCTTTAGAATTTCATGAGTACTATTTTTTTTCGAGGTAGGGGACTTCAAGTACCCACATTTCAAAATTTATGGTCCACACAAAATTCATAATGGGCACTAAGAATGTGATGCTAGGGTGTAGTGATTCCTAATCATATTGTTGGCTAATAAAAATAATTTAGATGAGTATATTTGATTCACTCAACTTATCATCTACAAGAACTGATTTTGGATGGGGAGGGTAACAATACTTCCTCCTAACCAATTTAGCTAGACTCAATTGACATTTGTTTTATTTTGTTTGTCATTGTGATTATTGACTATAGAAATGATCCAGAATTTCATAAATATATTGCATATTACAAAGAACAATAATATTGTTAAAAATAAATGCACTTAAGTTAGAATTTCAATTTTAGAATTGAAAATATATGTGTAGTCCCCTACTAGTGCTTCTCGTTTGCATCCTAACCCTAGTGGGCTCTACTCACATTAAACTTTATTTTTCCTCCTCGGCATGGATTCAGGAAGGGCTTCCCTTTTATCTAAATCTTCTAGTGAGACCAATTTCAGGATTTTAGTCTCTTACATCTACAAATCTGACAAGTCCTCTATGCCCTCTAGTTTTGTAAGTTTGTGAAGATCCTTGAGGTGAAGTTATCTTTTATTGCTTGATGTCATAAGGTTTAGGTTTAGCTAATCCTAGGCTCACTGGGTAACTTAGTAGTTTATGGTCCTTTGTTAGAGCCAAGGAGCAATGGATTTCTAATATTTAGAGAACTTATCAAAGAAGATTCATTTTAGTGTTTATTTGGAAGGGGTTAGTCCGCATTTTTTATTTGAGGAGAGCATGTATCTATTTTTTATAGGTGGCCCATGTTTAATGGGGTTAAAAGGAATGTATTTAATAGATGGACATTAGATTCTGATCCCAAGAATAACAAAGCATCTGCAATTCCAGTTTGGGTTTGATTTCTACATCTTCCACTACATTGTTGCAATGATGGAGATCTAGCTGATATTGAAAATATTGTGGGACATTTTATTGATAGATCCAATCCCAAGTATGATATGTATGCTTGTGCTAGGATTTTTTTTAATTGAATCTTGAGAAGGGGCTTCCCAATGCAATACATCTCTCATTGGATGCTTGGACTCACATCCAAAAAATTGGAATACAAACAACTTTTTTATAAGTGCAAAGTGTGTCATGAGTATGAGAATTTTGCAAACAATGTAAGCAAGGAAAACCTTAGAATCATGCATATGATAAAGATAGTAGTTAGTAGAAAACAAAAAAGGGAACATAGAATTTGGGTAGCACGATACCACGCAATGCAAATCCCTTTAGTGTAGTAACCTCACAAACAAATAGGTTTAGTATCCGTGTGCATGTCAACTCAAAAACTCCTATGGATATGCAACTTCAATTAGAAAATGCGGATCTCCCTATTGAGAATGCAATCCCTAAGGATCAACTAGTATTGGAAGAGTTCAATGTCGAAGGGGGGAAAGTGACATGGTTTCCATGTGGTTTCCATAGGATCCAATAAATTAAATTTCATTAACACAAGCTAAAGTCATGTCAACGGATGTAGTAATGAGAAAGAAGGAAAAACAAAATGAAGGGAAGGAAACAAAGGATTATAAGAATGAAAGGTTTCCTTCTAAGTGGCATGGAAGATAACCACTGAAACAAAAAAAGGGGAGGTAAAGATTATGGAACTTTAGTCTTTTTGAAAGTTCCTTTAGAAATGTATTGCTTAAAATTTCTGGAAATAGGAAGCCATAAATCCCTTTTGGCTCAAATCCTTATGTTCAATTGGTAAATAATGAATATAATATTCTAAAATGTAGGAGTGTTAGGATTAGTCAATCATTAGAGGAAATTTCAACTCAAAATGGGCCTCCATGAAAAATAATAAAATAATAGTTAAAATAATAAAATAATATTTATTAATTTTGGAGGAAGGAAAGACAAACACTATTTTTTTTGTTCGTATTTTCGACATATCTCCTTGTGATTTTAATCAAATTTCGATCGAGAGAGATCGTTGGATCCGGAATTAAATTCCGCATCGAACGAGTACCCACTCGGCATACTTTTGATGGACCCCGCTACCCCAAAAATAAGAAATACATGAAAAATCGTGATGATGATGTCATCATCACATTTTTTTAGGTATTTCTTGTTTTTGGGGTAGCGAGGTCCATAAAAAGTATGTCAAGTGGGTACTCGTTGGATGCGGAATTTAATTTCGCATCCAAGGAGCTCTCCCGATTGAATTTTGAGTAAAAACACACGGAGATATGTCAAAAATACAAACAAAAAAAGTAGTTTTTTTATGATACCTATCCCAAAATTTATATTAAAAAATTGTTTAACACCTATACGGTATTTCAAATTTAAAGCAATTTCATTGGCTAACACATGATGACATTGAATTGAATTATGGTTAAAAGGCTCATTTTGAGTTGAAATTTTCTCTAATGAATCCTCATTGTCCACATTTGTTTATTTTAGTAGTTTGTTAGCTTAGGATAATGTTATCACTCAATTAGTTCCTTGGATATGTTATTTGGCCTCCTTATCCACTTAGTGCACACTCATGCATCAATTTAGGAGTTCCGAAGACAAATCCCTAGATTTTAGGGGTCCAAACTAACTTACAGGAGTCCTACCTTCAGTTAGCTCTCACCAGAGTGGAGTCAACCTTCGATGACCACCTTTGGTTTGCCCTTATTTATCCCATGTGCATATTTTGCATGTTTTGAGGAGATATGCACCCATGTTTGTCTCTGAGTGTCAGTTAACTAAATGATGACTGAGTTAGGTGTCCGGAGTTGCACTAGTTTGTTTGCACTGGTGTCATGTTCTCTTCTAGTCATTTACAGACTGATATTCAGATTCCTCCTGGGTAATTTGAATTATCTCTATTGCATCATATTCATGTTATACGTATATTAATGTAATATGACACCAATTATTGTTGTTTTTTTATCTTTCCTTTCACGTTCAATTTCCCAGTGATTTTTAGCAATTTTCATTGCAAATTAATTTTCTTCATTCTTGTTTCACATTAAGGTTCAATTCAACTTGAATATCTTGTGGAACTGATACATGGTATCATATCTCTACAGAGCTATATTACCTTCAAGCAAGAGTCTTATGTAGGTTTTGTGAAAAAATCATATAAAATTTTGTTGTTGCAACTACTGCAAGTGAATAATTTGAATCCTTTGGCACCTAGAATCATCACACCTTTCAATTACATGGATTGGAGGGTAGATATGCAGATTGATTTGCGTAGCAAGAGCCTGTACATGGTCACAAAGGGAAAGGAGGTTGAACCCCATGCAACTATTGAAAAATCAAATTACCTGAACATGTTAGATCAATATTTTGGTTTCATGTGCATTCACATTTCCATAGAATTGCTCTTCCATCTTGATGGATTAAAGACACCAAGTAAGTTCTGGATGAAGCTTGAATCTTTATTTGTCAGGGAAGATGAGAGGAGAGGAGACATTCTTGAGAATGAACTGATTTCTCTTCAACCCAACAATTTTGATTCCATCCAACAATATTTCACTAAATTCAAGTCTTTGGTAATGCAGTTTAAACAATGTGGAATTGACAAGAAAGATGAGCAACTAGTGCTTTCCATTCTAAGTAACCTTGGACCTGAATTTTTAGTTTTTGTGTCCACTTTCCACTCTAGGAGATTGACAATTCCAAACTAGCAAATGCCTACAGTTGATGCATTCATTGAATCCCTGATCCAAGAACATGATAAATTTATCCAAATGGGATCCTTGAAAGCCTCCAAGAATCAGGCACTTTTGGTTGGGAGGTCAAATAATTTGAATGCTAAAGGGAAGCATGAGGGAAAGGACAAGATAAATCCTGAATCCAAACCAAAGGAGGAGATTATTTCTTCACATGAAGCCTCCAACTCCAAGAGGGATAAGCATAAGAAGGTTGAAAAGAACAAGTGTCCCTATTGCAAGAGAGGATACCATCCAGAGATTAGTTGTATGGGTCTCTTGGGAACATCTCCAATTGAGGAGAGTGTAGTAGAGGGAGGTGAAAAAACCTCTCTCAAATTCGAGGGGATAGGGGTGGGGAAGCATGCAACTCCCTCTTCGGATTTGTGTAAGGCCATGGAGGTGGTATCAGGTTAGGGAGCCAAGGTGGTATTGGGGTGGGGAAGTGGTAGGGGATATGAGGTTGTATTGTGGTAGGGGAGATGGTAAGGGAGTGGTGGTTTTATTCGAGGTAGGGGAGGTGGTATGAAGGTGGGGGAAGTGGTATTGAGGTTAGGAAAGTGGTAGGATGTAATTTTTTATGATGGGTTGGGTTGTTGAGGGGGGTAGTTAAGGGTTGGATTGGGGTTTAATTTACAAGTACTACAATTTCCAAGGTTCACCAATTAATAAGACAGGAAAATTGCACAAGAAGAGTTAGATTATAATCAATCGATCTCCCTTTGTATGCAAATCAATAATGATAATATAAGTAACCAAGCTGGGAACACAACTCTTCTCACTTATTTTACCAACATCTAGTAGACTCATCCAATTAGTAATATTATACAAATGCATAAACAAATAAAAATATTAAATAAATCGATGTGTTACTAAGCACTAATAAATAGATGTAAAAAAAGGACAACTCTCAATTGATCCACTCTCGCTTTTCATCAAGGGTTAGTGTCTAGATCAAATTTTCATTAACGTGAATATTATTGTGATATTAGTCTCATACATGAAAGTAATTGTTTCAGTGGGTGACCATTTTGCGTGGTCCTTACCAATACTCTTTGGCTATGAAATGAAGCCTCAATTCTAGGCCAAGTAGTTGTATGTTTAATCATTCACATTTTCACTATAGTTTGAGAACTTTATCATATCTCAAATGTGACTTTGAAATTTCATACAAGAAAAATCATTTCCAGTAATTGAAAATCAAAATTGAATGATATAAAATGAAACCTTGTATAGTAATAACTCAAAAGTATATTGTGAGAATTGAAGGTGTATGGTAACAACTCGCTGCTTTATTTTTACAAGGTTAAAGCACAAGTGAAAAAGACTAGACTATCCCACCTACATTATGGTAGAAAATCACCGGTTTACCTTTTACAAGCTTAAAACAAAGTTGAAAAACACTATATTATCTAACCTAAATTATTAAATGTCTGTCACTTTCCAAAAAGACTGGGACTTTGTTTACTATGGACACTTTCCATCAAGGATGGGACTTTTTTCACTATTCATGTGCATAATCAATCTCATGCTAGGTAGTGTCTTCTAGAATGGGATTATGTTCATTGTTCATGTGCAATGGAAATATGTGCTAAGTAGGTCATCAAAGCTATTGAAATGGCAAGAATCATGGAAGATAATACTTAGGAATTGCACTACCTTAGGACTTCCCAAGGGAAAATGTTTGAATCAATTTAAATCTTCAAACTGTGTTTGTTATCACTACTTTGAAATGATAATTAAAGGGACCTCTGTTGCTTAAGGGTATCTGGGGAGCCTAAGAGGCCATTAAACCTAAAACTACTTTGGAAGTGTGATATTTCAATAACCACTGTCTATAGTGGCCACCAAAAATACTCTTTGAAGGAAAACTCTTAACATAATCAGCTTCGTTCTCAACCAAACCGTTATTCATAGAGGGATTAAAATAGTTAGTGTTTTTTTTAGTCTCATACAAGAGAATGGAAGGATTAGTCAATCCTTATGACCAAGTTTATAAAGGTTAATAATTGAAACGATTCAAATCCTTACTTTATATAATCTATTGCTTAAGCTTTTCATTTAGGGCCTCAAGCTTAGTGATGAAATTGGAGACGAAAGCAAAAAAAGGGTTTCAAGAAGGATAGAAAAATTGATGGATATTGTTTATTGGTTGCCATGTCGGTTGTTGTTATAACGATGAATAAAATATGGAGTCTAAATTCCAAGCAAAAATACTTGGCTATACAAGAAAAATCGTGTATTTGGAAGATCTTTCAATAGCAGTAGTACACAAATTCAATAGATTAACATAGAACACATAATGCCTATTTTTTATTCTTTCCTAATGGTATAATTATACAAGATCAAATAGACTTATTTGTCCTCTCATGCCCCAAATGTTTTTGGTTATTGATGCTTCCATATAGTAGAATAATCTGGAGTCATATAGTGTGATTGGTTCTTGCTTATAAAAATATTAGAATAATCAAAATGCAATTGAATTAAATGTTTTCTTGATTTTCAATTTGTGATTTTGACATTATCATTTGTGTTGTTGTATAATACAAACATTATAAATGTGTTTGGGCTTGCATAAGGGAGTGACAATTTATGTTTTATCTCATAAATATTTTTGTATGTGTTGTTGTCGTGCATGTGCTTGACACATTAAGAAACTCGGCTAGGAAGGTTATTGAAATTTTAATACATAAAGGGGTGCCATAATCCCAAGTCATATTCCTCAATCTCATGTTTGTAAGTTGAACTTCACATTTACATATGTAAAATTTGTGGAAGCAACATCATAGTTTTCTCCATCTCTTTTTTATTTTGGTTTACCAGTTTGTCTTATATTATCGCTTCTCTTTTAGTGCACTTTGTGACCAAAAATGTGTCTTTGAGGCACACCTTTCTTACAACAGTATGATTCTCTTAGAAACTCTTTATCATATTTAGAGAAAGTGTAAGAGTGAAATTATATTTTCTTGCATCTTTCTACAATTTGACTCTTATAGTGTAACATGTTGCTTTGCTTCTAGACATGCATAACTTCATTTACCTTGTTTTCCTTTCAAAATCTTTCCAACTAAGAAGAAGAGATGAGTGGAAATACTAGCAAGAATGTTTTCCATAGTATTCCAAGCTTTATACCACATGCTTAAAATAGTCCCATTTGGCATCATTAAAAATGCCTCACCACCTAAATTGACTCATATGAGATTCATGAATAATTAGGGCCACTAATATGGTGTTAAACCTAACTTATATGCCAATGAGTTTAATAATATCAATATATGCAAGAAAATTGTGGATTGGATGATCAACTTTTACTTTATGATTTCCATTTGGGTTAATGATGACCATCAGGAAATACGAGTTATTGGGCACCATCCCAAAGACCCTAGACTAATGATCCTGGTTTGGTTTTTCAGTTTAAGGATCCATATTCATGTATTAGAATTGTCACATTTGTGAATTCATGTTTGGCTTTTGAATTGTGAATTCAAATGAATAGTTGTTAGGAGGTTTTGTAGCCTCCAGAATTTAATATTATTGGCATTGGAAAGGAATTTTCTCTAGTTTGTTACATGGATAAAACACACATGGCTTTTAATGAAAATGGCTTCTTTGTCAAATTTAAATTCCAGTCAGCAATAGTTAAAACAATTCGGCCAGCGGATTTGGCCGCAGAAAATCATGATCTACCTCATCAAAGCCTGTTGGTTGCTATCTGATTTTGTAACGGGAAGGATGAGGCCTCTCATATATACCATAATTCTGAACAAAATGGTTTTCATAGTATCTACCATAATTCTGAACGAATTGGTTTTCATAGTCAGCAAAAGTAGCAACGAGTTTCTTATAGAATATTATATCAATCCATAAACTCAAACGCTATACACTGTTTAGCAATTTCAGGATCACCTTCTACAGATCAGTTCCAATTTTCTTGAGGAAATCTACAATTATGGTGCACGCAGAATATTGATTACTGGCATTCCTCCATTGAGAAGACATGCAGAATATTGATTACTGACACTCCTCCATTGGGAAGCCTGCCTATAGAGAGAACAGTAACAAAACAGAATGAAGTTGCTAGGAGGATCTAAATCAACATGCAATTAGCACAATATAAAACATCAAAAACTGATTGATTTCTTGAGGCCGAAGAATGGAGTGGACTTGAACAATGCATATCAGCATGCCTATGTTTTCATACGACAAAATGGCGATAATATTTACAACTGGAAGTTTATGAATTGTGTAGAGGTTTGGGTTAACCACCATACATCCATCTAAAAGGGATTTACCAAGCACATTGAGAGATCAAATCTGCAAACCCTTTTTTAAGGAAATGTGTAATCCAATGTTTATGGCTCTAGTTTATCTAATTTATGTTGGTTTATATATATATAAATCTTAAAAAAATTCATTTAATTTAAGTGTATATGTTATTTTTAATAATATTTTAGTATTTTGTATAAAAAACATCTGTCAATTCTAGGATGAGCACAGAGTTACACATATCTTCCTTAATTAAACTATACAATGTATGCACCTCTTCCATGCAAAGATAATCGTACACACAGGAAAACGATAACCTTCAACCATTTCTGGAGTTGCTCGATTGATGCCTTCCGCTCGATATTTTTCTTTGAGGGTGCAGTGCACAAAAATGTTGAACAGGCTTGCATCTGCGACTGTGAGATTCCCTCTTGTGGCTTCACTTCTTGTGTGAGATTCCCTCTTGTGGCTTCACTTCTTGTGGATATATTAGATTTGAAAGAATTAAATAGACTACCTACTGGAGAAATTGGAGAAGTAATTGACTTTTCGATAACCCTGAAGGTACCAAAACCAACTTTCATGCTTTTTAAGAGTATTTCTTCCGTGGTTGAGCATCTTCCGGAACACATGACACCATGATAAAATACTTCAATGATAGATGAAAAAATTTGGGCTAAGTTTAGCTGGTGCTGCCATGTTAACCTGTCTTACAGGCCTGGGCTTAAAAAATATGTATGTTCAAGTCATCCAACGGACCAATAGCTCAGTCAGCCGTTGACTTCACTGTTGGTTCGTTGGATAGCTTAAACGTACATGTTAGTTAAGGACGTTTCACAAAGCAATTTTGCTACATCTCAACACCTTTACTCCTCAAAATATAAAAATCCTTATGACACGATTTTACAAAGAGTTTTCAGGTTTAAGAAATTGCAGTTTGTAGAGAATTAAAAAAAAAAAAAATTACTTGGAATAACATCCCGTAACTCTCATACAACCACCTAACAATCAGTTCTATATATGGAAAGTTGTTCGCGAATACTCCACTCGTCGCATGAGTTTCTTTACGGCGACTGCAACTCCCTTCTCTCCCACATATATATAATGTTCTTAATTTTAAATTAAGAATGTAATTTTTTTTTAAGATTGCATTCCTTTTTATTAAATCAAACGCAAATCGCATGTATGGAATGTTACTAACTTGAGAATAAATTGCATGTCCGCCACCAGTATGTCATTATCAAACGCAAAGATTCAGAAATTGTCCACCGCCAGTATATTATTATCAAACGCAAAGATTCAGAACGCCGTTTAATTCAGTGAGCCCGTTATAGGATATGGCCTCTATTTGGCTTTATTGAGATTCTGAGTGCTCGAAATTAATTTGGCCATGAAAGACCAGGCAATGAACGGCCAAGCAAGGCCAACTGTTGGACGCAGAACCCGAAGAAAGTATGCACTGAATGGCCAAGTAAGGGAAACTGTTGGACCCAGAACCCTAAGAAAGTATGCAAGGATTCCCATCAACAGGCAGTGCCCAAAATCCATGGCACAAAGAGCAAAATCTTGCCAACATCACCTTGATCAGAGCAGAAAACGCAAACTTCACCAGAAAAATCAGCTTGAAGCAAGCAAGATCCATGGACATCCCAAGAAGAGGCGTGCCAAAACTAGCATTCATGAAGAACAACCGTATATATCTAAAAAAGAGTAAGACCATTGAGACTTTTCTATTCATGAATTCATTCATAACAATTATTTGTATTCATGTTTGTATTTTCATTACAAATTCTGTAATAACTCAGTTGTCAATTCATTCATACAATTTGAGACCCTCTATTTCATTTGATTTTCCAACTCCTTCCTAGCCCGGCCGGGTTGATTCTCAAAGCCACCCTTTCCTTTCCTTCTTCTCTCGGCCAAATGACTGGAGCTTATAGCAAAGCGCTTCTAGCAATGAACTCATACGACCCATATTTTGTAAAACAGGCTGTCTTTTATTCGTCTCCTGCAGCAATCCGGACATTCTAGTATCCTGACTTACAATTAAGTTTAGATAAGTACTTCGCCCCGGTTAGTGATCGAAGCAAGCATTGAGTGAAAGAAACTTTTTTTTTAAGAGTAAGCTTGTTGAGCGCTCAGTAGTTGACCCCTTGACTTTTCGGGAGGGAATATAATGAACCATACATTTTTTTATAAGGACGGGGCGTCCAGTGATATATATGGGCGGAGATACCCTGCTGTTAACTACAGTTAATTACAGAGTAAGCTAAACTCTATACCATTTGTACCTAAATTTCGGCCACTATTTTGGTTAAAATTTGGTGGAAATTTTTTTAAAGGTAGTTTTTAGTGATGGGAATTGCATAATCTGGGTGTCTCAAGGGTAACGAAGGGTAATAGAGGGTTCTGAATCCATTTTTGCAAGAAAAATTGCAATTTTAACACTGAAAATTTCATTTTCAACAACAAATCATGTTGCCAGATTCCGGCCAAACATGCCTGAAAATGTGCAAATGGTCTAGAAATTAGCCAACTCCGTTAACTACTACTACCAGTTCATTACCTGTAAAAAGATTAGTCGCTCACCCCTCAGATCAGACAGTTCCGTGAAAACAGACAGCCTTGGTGATCCCCACAGAGAAAGCCCCTTTAAGAAAGAAGAAAGAAACCCATAACTCACTATCTTTATCAATGCTTATTCTGTATTAGTTGACAATGTTGTGAATTTTATAATTACTTCTATATCGGTGAAGTTGATATAAGTTTTTATTTGAGATTTTTGGTGGATTACAGTTTAAGCTTTTTTATTTACGAACTAGGATGAGACAAAGTGTACTGTGAACATTGATTTTATGATAGTCATTCAAAATTTGAAATAAATCATTATAAAAATTATATATTAAAATAATTGATAGTTAGTTAATGAATGGATATCTCATAAAATGTATGGATAACTCATAGCTGATGAATTGATAACCAACAATTTATAGTTTATGGCAGATAAGTAGAAGAATGCAAAATAAAAATAAAAAGTATATAAAAAATAACAGTATCACTCAGAGTTGAACCAGTTTAATAACAAAAATATAAAAAAGACAAGGTAGATTAAATTGCTTTATGAAAGCTAGGTATACTTAGTGACTCCTTTGGTGAGTAGAAAAGATACCATTAATGACTTGCCCGTTTTGAGTGAGGCTACTATATGGCTTTTGTTTTATAACATGAAAAATTAATTGTTGGATCTGTCCTATAAGTAAGGTCCTCTTTATTTGAAAAAACATGAAAAATTAATTGTTGGATCTGTCCTATAAGTAAGGTATTTGTGGCTATTTCAATTGCTAGTTTGTTTATTTTTTTTATTTAGTGACTCCTTTGGTGAAGTATGTGGAGTAGTCGTTTGACTCAGTGAAAAAGATACAATTAGTGACTCGCCCGTTTTGAGTGAGGCTATTATATTGATTTTGTTTTATAACATGAAAAAATAATTGTTGCATCTGTCATATAAGTAAGGTTTATAAACTTAGTAAGGTCTTTTTTATTTGGGGCTATTTCAATTGTTAGTTTGTTTATTTTTTTATGGTTCATTGAGTAATCTATAAGTAATAATTTCTTGTAACATATGTAAAGAATTCGCAGCCTTGAGCATATAAACCCTTTGAAGGGGCTACGCCCCAAAGTGAACACGTTGTCCACGGAATTCTTAAAGGTGAATTAATCATCTTAATAGGTATACTACGAAGCTATTATGCTTGAAACCTTCTACTCGTACCAAATCTAGTGTTATTAGATATATAAACAATCTCCTATGCTTTCTGTTCGTAAACAAAAAACCAACTACCCTCAACTCTATATTTCTTTCCCCCTGTATCTTAACTACTCGTACGAAAGTCTATTTATGGATAGATATAATATAGGAAACGAATAAATAGAACCAGAGAAATGATACCCAACCGGATAAATCCACGTATTCTGCACAATTCTTCCGGCTATGCCTGATCTTCTTCACTTTTCATATTTTCCCATGCCGTGATGGAGTACAGCTTGTTCATCTTTTAATACACTATATCTACTTTATAGATCTTAAAGAGACTTGATCCTTCTAACGATAAGCATTTCATTCATTCCACTTATTCAGTCTATTTAGCTTTGCTGTGTTCTTGGTTACCAGTAAAGCTTATATATATACTTGACTTAATCTGAGATGATGGCGGTGGGTGGGTTAAGATCAATGGTGGGTTCAATCCTAATCTTATCCTAGTCATCAAGTCAAGGTGGGTTAGCACATAGCTTAGACACAACATCGTATAATAATCCAATGTACTATTCCCTCAGTGACCAGAACCAGAATGAGTTAGTAATCCATTCATTAATATAAACTCCATACTTCGACCGACTCCTCATCTCATCAAGCATATATAATGACGCCACACACTATAACCGAGGTATCCCTGTCGAGTTCTTCGTTGAACTTCATACATAGCAGCCCTACTAAAGACTGAATCTGTATGAAATCTTAATATACGATGCATGCTTCAACTTATTATGTGATCTCGAGAGTCTTTTCATGCAGTGATCTCAATAGTAATGAATGGCTGTCCTAATAACTGAATTGATCCAACTTGGATAGCTATTTGTTTCCATTGTGATTAGCTTTTGACCTAACTATTTGCATTAATCGGACGCCCAGCAATGAGCAATGTGAAAGCTTACACGAGCCAAGTCGTCCGATTAGTGCAAATGGTCGAGTCGAAAGCTAACTCCATTGTGATTTCCATGTGTGATTGATATCCTTGTTTGCATATTGATAACAATTTGTATTATGTTTGTATTTTTATTACAAATTTTATAATAGCTTAGTTGTCAATTCATTCATAACCATTTGTATTGATGTTTGTATTTTTATTACAAATTTTATAATAATTCAGTTGTGAACTTGTAGCGAGGATAGCCATCCCATTAAGTTTTGAAATAATTTTTACTAAAAATTGATTAGATATTTTTAAATTTTGAATGATAAACCATCTCTTAACCAATTAAACATACTTTTGAATAAGATTCAAGGATCCAAATGATTATTTCCATCCCAAAATATCTGAGCTTAAGAAGAAATCATATCCACCTAAACTTAGTTGTATACATGAAGCTAGGATACTAATCACAGTTTTACCTTATGCCTATAAAGTTGTGCTTTAATCAATTTTACTTATCCAAAATATTAATAAATTATTTAATTTTGTATTAAGTTTATTGTGTGATAAAGGAAAACAAGTTTGGAAATATGAAATTAAATTTATGATTTTATTTATAAATAATTTGTATTCATATTTGTTTTTTAACAAATGTTTATAAGATATATTAAAAATAAGTTTAAAAAATACATTACGTTCGTTTATAAGCTACTAAAATTAAATTTTCAATAAAACTCTTTTTCGTAAACATTAAAACTGCATACAGCCAAATTTGAACCTGAACTAATCTTTATGAAAATACATACATATTTTTAAAAATCAACAAGACTGTTATAATCTAAACAAAATACTGTTATGACCATTCCAGTAATTCAACGTCTTTGTTTTGCTCTTTTGTATGTTGTACAGTTTCATGATTCTTCTTAAATTGCTTTTTTGTCTGTCTGTTTAAATGAATTTTAATTAGTCCTAATACATGTGATATGTTTGTTTCCTCAGAAAGGAAAATTGGTTTTGAAACTTTAATTTAAATTCATTAATTTAGTGATCAATAATTTATAGCTGTCTTTTTTTTCAAACAAAACAAAGTTTTATAAAATTTAAAGTTTTTTTATTTATAAATATATTTTCAGATTATTTGATGATAATGAGAAACCAGTTTATGAAATCTAACATATTTCCTTACGCAGTCATACAACATACAAAAACGCCCTCATCCCAACCACTAAATCACTATATAAGAGTACCAGCATGTCATAAGTTTATGATCATATATAAATTCTGCCATGCTTCTTATAATTAAATATGAAAACCCATTTTTGACGCATCCCAATCAAATTATCAGATGTAAATTCTGCCATGCAAATGAATTTATCAAATGTAAATTCTGTCATGTTTTTTATAATTAAAAGGGAAAAACCGTTTGGGTGCCATCCCAATCAATAAAAGAACACCTTCATATTCATAAGTTTATCATGAGAATGAGATTCTTTTGTACGTCTGATTAATGGAAAATTAACTTTATTGTTTCTTGGATTTTATGATATTTTAGCATATCTGATTTGAGAGACCTCATGTTTGGACATGTTAATGAAAGTTAGGTTAATGGCTTCTAAATAATGGAAAATTAACTTTTTGTTTTTTGGATTTTATGATATTTTAGCATATCTGATTTGAGAGATCTCATGTTTGGACATGTTAATGAAAGTTAGGTTAATGGCTGAAGATCAGGAGGTAGAATATGAAGATGTTGACAGTGAGGAGACCACGGAGTTCTTGGTAGGTCACCTGCCTTGGATGAATAGTTTCCAGGAACGTAAGAATGGCCATCTCATAGAAAGAAGACTGTATAAAACAAACGCTGCATGTGATGCGATCTATCAGTTAAACCTAGAGAGGAACCAGAGACCACCTCCTAAGAGTTGGATTGAACACAAGAAGTTGCAGTGTTTTGATGACCGGAGTATGAGCGTACAAAAGTGGATGGACATCTCCAAAGCTTCCACAAAACAAGTGATTGGCAGAAAGAAAAATAGTTGTATTTTATCTCAAAAATTTTATGGTCGGTGATCCTTAAAAGTATTTTATGGTCGGTGAATATTTGGAAAACACACTTGCTAAAAAGTAGTATAAGTGAGTCTAAACAATGCAATGCTAATTTGATATGAATTAGTTGATAAGAGGAGGTAAAAATTTATTGCCAATGAATTGTTGAAAACAAATTTGTTCAAGTAGCATAGGTGAGTTCAAACAATGTCATGCATGTGCTGTAACTTCCTTTTTTAAAAGGAGCTCTTCCCTATCGTGGAAGAGCAAAGATCCAAAACCAGGATGATGTGGAGAATAAGAGAAGTCAAGGAAATATAATACTTCATTTGAGTTTTTTTGGTGTGCCTTTATGTTAGGTAAGTTTGTAAGGGTATATAGCTTAAAATATTTTCTTTTGTGTGTCTTTATTGTAGGTAAGTTTGGAAGGGTTTATAGTGTAAAATGTTTTCAGTTTGTAATAGCAGTGGTGGTTAGATGGCAGGTCATCTTTAGCTCTGTGAGGATGTTTTATCATATTTTGATCTTGTTATCTTTGAATTCTGTATTTTTTTTGTTGTATTTATAATAGTTTAATATTATTTTTATATAATATATATATATATATATATATCACTGTTTTTGTTCTGGTTATATATAATTATAATATAATTAAATGCAAAATGTGAATATAACATTTAGCATTGCATAAACCCGTCTTAAGTTTCTCAAAAGGTTTTTGGACACTATGACTATGTGTATGTAAAAAAAGGAGTAACTTATCTTATTATTATCTGTATGTAAAAAATGGAGTAACTTACCTTATGACTATGTGTATGCAAAAAATGGAGTAACTTACCTATTATAGAAAAATTATGAGAGGATACAAAGTGTGGTCTTTGTTGATAATAATAGGAACTAAGAGCAGGAAGTGCCTCATTCGTGCATAGTAGATAATGCATAGTAGATAGATTGTATGTATTAATATTGACTAAGAATATGTTGGTAATTTAATGATATATCTTGAGTGGACTTAATGGTTTAAAACGTGTATTTATTTTTTTGAGGTTATAAGTTGGAATCCAAAGGGGTAGGGCATGCATACCTTTGTAGAGAATTGAAAAAAAATATTTGTATTAGGAGGTTTCATCTTGTTGACCAATATCTTATTATGTTCATGTTAGTAAAGTTGAGTTTTTTAATTGTGAAAGATAAGGTCAATATATTGTAGGTATTGGCTGTATGGTATGGAGGGTGTTGGGAGGTTTATAGGTATTGGGGGTATAAAAATGAATATCTAATAAAAATATGGGATGGGGTGTTTATAGGTATTGGGAGTATATAAAAATGGATATCTAATAAAAATATGGGATATCTAGTAAAAATAAGGTTTTTTAAATTGGAATGATTTATTGGGAGAGGGTCTCAACAATAAGATTTTGGTAGGTAATTATCAATATTTAATGAAACTAGGGGTTTTCTTTTCTTTTCTTCTGAAAATACTTGATCATATAACACATGCAAGAAAAAAAATTAATGAAGTTAACTAAAGTTGTAAATACCAATGAATTTGGATGACAAAATATTTTGCTTTAATAATAAAGAAGAACTTATTGGAACAATTAATAATACTTACACATATACATATTAGCAAATGAAAAATTCCTCAATGTAATGTAATTCATAACCTCCTAATCATTTTAAAACTCTTTTATATTTATTCCTTTGGAGAAAAAAAAATACTTTTAAAAAAATTTAAAACCTTTAAGACTCTCCATATTAAAGAAGAACCTATTGGAACAATTAATTATACTTACACACACACACACACACACACACACACACACACACATATATATATATATATATATATATATATTAGGAGCAATTAATTATACCTACACATATACAAATATATTAGGAACAATTAATTATACTTACACATATACATATATATTAGGAACAATTAATTATACTTACACATATACATATAGTAGGAAATGAAAAATTCCTCAATACAATGTAATTCATAACCTCCTAATCATTTTAAAACTCTTTTATATTATATTTCTTTCGAGAAAAGAAAGATGCCTTTAAAAAATTTAAAACCTTTAAGACTCTCAATATTGGAGAAATAGGAAAGCCTTTACAAAGATCACATAGAGGTGAATGCCCATCAAAAGCATTTAGGTTGTTTTCTTAGCTAATAATTAAATAAGGTGGAATATATATATATATATATATATATATATATATATATATATTTCACATTATGATTGGTAGAAGGTGGGTCTATGTCTTGTCCATCTTCTCAACATGGATGCTTCCTAGGGAAGTAAAATTATATATCTTTGCAATCTTCAACATGTTGAATTTATGATTCTGATGTTATTTAGATTGGTTTTATTCCCTTGTTTTCTTTCTTTGCTCTTGATGCAAAAATCACCATCCAACATAGGATTCAAGATAACTAAAGACTCGATCTTTGAATTTTTTCCTTTTGAACTTGGTTATTGACAAAAGCAAAGCATGCTTTAAATATTTAGAAATTCAAACCCAACACCCAACTATTGATATATATTTTTCCATTCAATATTTCCATCAAGTAATAACCAATATGAAAAATGTCATTCTTGTTATTGTTTTGTAGTGTTTCAGTTTATGGTTCCTTTGTCATTCATCTTTTTCTTTTATTTTTTAAATGCTTTAATTAATTTAGATTTCCCTATGATATGAAACACTTTAGAGATGAGAGTAGTGAATTGGGAAAGCATGGGGTCCTTAATAGTTTTAACTTCTCCTCCAACCTTGGCATCAAATGTCTAGCCTCATGCTTCTCTTATGTAGAAAACCTTTTGACCTTGTTGATTTTTGTTCATTGTTGAGCCATCAAAACCATTCAATTTTTATTCAAATTTAGTTTCAAGTCACACCTCCCCATTAGGAGTATTTTGGTATCCAAAATTTGATCTATTAAGGAGATGGAAGCTCATGGCATCCACTTGGATCTTCAAGTCCACTACTCCTTTAGTTATGAAGGATACTTGATTCTTGTTTATTGTGTTCAAGTTGATTGTCTACCCTTGTTGTGCTGCCACTGAATATGTTCTTCCTCTACATGTGTGTGATGTGATGATGTAGGCCTAACCACCTTTAACCAAGCAATAGGTTTTCTATCTCCTATATAAAGTTACATCCATTTCCTATAGGTATGGTTAAAGATCACTTCACAAGAATCTAATAGTGCAACTTCACATTCTATTTCATTGCAATAGATAGTGTTAATGACAAACTTGATTTGCACCTCCTAAATATCCTCATGGTATACTTCTGTTGAATCCAGTTAATGCATGTGGATGTACTAAATCATGAGTTTCTATACCAAGCTCGTTTACTAAGGACTCAAAAGTTATACTTTATTGAGAACCACTATCAAACAAAGTATTTACCTTTCTATCCTTCACTTGAAGTTTGACTTGGAATAATGCATTCATGTCTACGATAAACATTGGTTGTTGCAATGTGGTGCAAACTATGGTTTCATCCACATCAAAGGTGTTTTCTACCACTATAAATTTTGTCTTAATAGTTTGATTTGATTTTCCCCATGTTAATAAACTAGAGCTACGGGGGTGGCAAAGATGGACAGTAATAAAAGGGGACAGCAGCCTAGTTAGGGAAGTATCCCGAGGACTCCAATTTCGATTCTGATCAGTAAAAGGAAGAAGATCAGGATGATGCAGAAGCTGATTGGAAGAAAATCAGTGAAAGTTGATGATCTGAATTAAAGGAGCGCCTCCGCATCAGATGCTTCAGTGCTGACCGAGAGGCGCTCTCTAATGAGTGGCGCCTGCCCGGTCAGACACCATAAGGAACAGCCCAAAAATGGACAAACCCATATGGTGCAAACTATGGTTTCATCCACATCAAAGGTGTTTTCTACCACTATGCATTTTGTCTTAATAGTTTGATTTTCTCCTTTCCTTGATTTGTGCTTCTTTGTACGTAATCTTGGATGAACTTTCCAATACTTCCCATCCAGGTTCCCATCTACATCATAGTTTTTACAATGCCTATTAGGATATCTCCTCTTTTGGATTGTGGAAAAAATATTCTTACCTTTGGTCTTATTGATCTATTCTTGGCCCTTTTTCAATTTCCCCTTATTGGAGTCCAACTCAATGTAGAGACGTTTCATGTTCACCTCATCTATGTTTTTCACTCTAAGAAGTTGTAGTTTCCTTGAGATATGGATGAATAGGCCTCCAAGAAACTTCACCACATTTCCTTTAATAATGTACTTAACCACAAAATTCATTACAAAAATAGAAAAACACAAGAGAAAATATATCAACCCTAAAAATATCTCTTGTAAATTAATGATATTCAAAATAGAGAGATATGGTCACTTGCCTCTTCAAGCCTGGGGAAACTCCAAGAGAAATGCTATGAATACAATAAAAAATTCTTGACAGAACATAGCATAACTTACTATTCAATATATATTTCTTCAATGGCCAAAACCATAACTACTTGTGGTCCCATTATTAATTAAAGTCAACCACCTAGTGGTATTTATTCAATAAAGAGGGTATGTTTACATTAAGTCACTAGCCAATAACCATAAAATGGGAATTATGGACTTGTAAATTGATAAAGTAGGGGCGCTTAGGGTAGGACCATATCATGCCCTCCCCCTTCAAAAGTAGCATGTTCCTCAAGGTTGGAGATGGGAAAACTATTACAAAATAGTCAACAATTCCCAAGTGGAATATTCTAGTGAGGTTTCCTTCCAATAGATAAAAACTTCATGGATAGTGCATTGACATAGATGAAGCTTCCTACTGCCCAAAACTACTTCTCGTTGGTGCTAAATGGAGCCTTATCAATTTAGTTCTAGTAATGTAGTTTGAACTCAATCATTATAACGCGTGACCCTATTCAAGGAGGGAGTTACTCTTATGGTTTGATAGTTTGAACTCAACAATTTTGATGCATGACCCTCTTCAAGGAAGGAGCTAGTTTGATATCCTTTGACATAATATTTCAAGGAGGGAGCTACTCTTATAGTAAATGGGTAATAAGATAAGTGAAGAGATACTTTATGACCATTTTTCTTCCAATACCAAAGTCAATATGTTCAATACATTTATCACATAATTAAAAAAAAATAGTTGTGTGATATAATTGGTAATTATATTTATGGTTATTCGCATAAGTGTAGTATTAGATATAATATTAGGCATTACTAATGGGTGTGTGCAAGCTAATGAGGGCCTCTTTTGACACGTTAGATGCAATAGAAAACTGAAAAAACAAGCATCCATCAACTTACATGGATATTTTGAGACACTTACACAATGAATCTTGCGATGAGTAAAAAAATGAAATGTAGGAAATTGAATGATGTTTCCAAATATATAATTTTTTTCTATTGAAAATTCTCTTAACTATCTAAAGTTATATATTTTTTAACGAGCACTTTTTATTTTTGGGACATTTTAAGGTATATGTTTTTGTGGGTGCAACCTTTGAGTGCCTAAATGATGTAATAAACTTACGGAAACTGGTAGACATTTAAAGAACATATAGTACTACTGCAGGACTATTTTTCCAAAAATAATTTTTTTTTTTTTTTAATTATCTAAGTAATCAAACCTCAAAAACAATATATCAATTTTGGGTGCAATGTTTGAATGTCTTAATGCAATTATTTGGAAACGGATTTTTTATAGCATGTAGAGGTCGGTGTTCATTGGTGCACCATACATTTTTTTTCAAAATGATTGAGAAATAGGAGATTTATGGATGAAACACTAACAGTGTGTTTTTTGAGTTGAGGAGTGATGACACAAGATAAATAAGAAAAAAATAGAAAAAAATTATATATTCTTGTTAAAAATTACATATTTGGAATCTGCAAAAAAAAACATATATGTTTCTGAAATTTCAAAAACAATGGAGGTGTGCAACATATTATAACCAACGGCTAAACACGAGCATATGAAAATTTGGATATAATGATCAATTAGCCATGGTTTGTCATACTCCAAGGAATAGGCATGATGAATCTAAAGCAGAGTCTGAAGCAGAGACATAGGCATAAGAATTCCACGCCAACATGGGTGGAGGCTTGGCCATAGTGGCACTAAACGTGCTCGCATTTTGTTTAAATTCAAATTTGTGTTCCCGCCAAAGATAAATGTGTGCGCATTATATTAATGAAAAACGTGCACATATTTTGTAAGACTATAACGTGTGCGCATTGTGGAATCCTATAACTTTACATTTGACTACTTTTCCAATTATAACAATATTTATATTATTTTATGTCCCCCCCACCCCCCTCTTCCCCCTAACTCTTACTAACCCCCCTTCCTCCTCCTCTCCCTACCTC
>LPNX011020262.1:0-47467 GCA_001517045.1 Pseudotsuga menziesii
GTTAAAAACGTGGAAAACCTCCGTGGAAAAATCCGCGCTTTTGTACTAGTGATTGGAATGTAAAGGAGGAGAGTTCAAATGTGTCACTTCCCTTCCCAGCTTCCTTTATGCTTCCAACTAATGCAATGGCAAGCAGTAGAAGACCCGCTACCTTCATTGTGAGGTGACTCTTCAGGATATCCTCCTTCATTTTTTCTTCCTCCCTCTAGATCTAGCTTCTAAGAATTTGCCTTTGCTCATTGGCTTCCCATGTCCAAAAATGGGTGAAACAATTGATTTGAGAGGGAAAAACAATTGAGAATTTTTTTTATTGCCGGAGTGAACTATAAATGACCAAATAAATGACCAATTGTTATGTGGTCATTTTTAGTCTAGATATCCTGTGACCAAATTTGGTCATTTATCTTGGTCGTTTTTAGTTGGTTTTTATCCCATGACCAAAAGTGGTCATTTATCTTGGTCTTTTTTAGTTATCTCACTTAAATTTATCAATTTTGGTCATTTATCCCTTCAAAAAAACTGTGGTGACCAAAAATTTTGGTCTCCTGGTCACTAATCTCTCATTTTCCACTAGTGTGGGAAGCATCATTGCAATAACTGACCAAGTGCTTTTCAAACTTTCGAAGGTGAGACTTGGCGGTGATGGCATTATTGCCCTAAAATATGGGGAGCTTCTTGATAGCATCTTTTGGAATGGCATGGGGAGCACCTGCAATCTGAGAAAAGTCAAGGGGTTTGAATAATTATGTCATTTCTTAAGATTGGTGAACATGACTCTTTACAAATATGTGATGGATATCTGAGAGGGATTGGTCTCCTAAATCTTCAAGGTTTTTATGGGAAGTATGCCTATTCAATCTTTCCCTGATAAATCTTTCGGGATCAAGGAGAGGATTGAATAATTATCCGCGGTTTCTTCGAGTAGAAATTAATGAAGGGATGTTAGACAATGGAGTCGCCAGATGGATCGAGTTTTAATTTTTATGTTTTTTAAATACTAGATAAATAAAAAATTTCTATCTTTTTAGTTGTTTATAAAAAAGTTAAGCTAAGTTGTACTAGGGAATACAAATATTTATCCCCGGTAATGGCGCCAAAAATTTTTGCCGCCTTTCTCACACCTAGGTCACGTGGCAGAAATCTTCAAGCCACTCAATGTGTCCTTGGGGGCAAGTCTCGAGTCAAGGCTGTCACCTTGTTCTTGAATCTTTCGTTTAGGCTCAACTCCTAACGAAGCCAAGGGGGGTAGACCCTATTAAGTTACTAAGGAAAAATTATTTAGTATGCTGATGTTAAATTGAATGAGTTACTTGGGAGTTTGAAATTTAACCATAAATAACCATAAATGACAAGATACAAAATGAGTGCACGAAAGCACAATGCTGAGACACGATATATATATAAAAGAAGAAAATAGCCAGTGCCTTAAAATGGAGTCAAAAGATAATCAATGTACTTGCATGCGCTTGAAGTGAATGTTTTGCAATTGCCTCTTGGTACGTTTTAAGTTAATGTGAAATATGAGTTGATTAAAATTAGGCAAAGGGGTGGACTCCAGATATACCCAAGAGTACTTGGAGTATGTCCAAAACTAAACCTTCACAGATACCCGCAAGGAATATGTGGGATGAATGGAGTCTCTGAGGCTATTGTTCATAATGCACCCACAGGTGTAATAGAGATCGGCACGCTGAGGTCACTTTTCAGGAGTTCTCGCTTCCTTTGGGTATTTTGCCATTGTAATGGTTTGATTGAGGTGTTGGATTTTCACTTGATGGTTTTTCAATTTGGGAGAGTGAATACTAATTATTCTAGTCACTCAAGTTATTTTGATGTGGCTTGACTGATCAAATGAACTACAGCCAAGTGCAGATCATACACACTAAAGTCTTGTCAATTTTAGTAAATTTTAAGATAGGTGTTCTTGTTAAACAAAAAACCCTCGAGGAACCTATTTCGATCCAAGTGGATCTCAATCGGGGTATCAAGGAGGGGTTAATTTTATTATAGTTGATGAAACAGTTGATGCAAAAGAAAACAAAGATACACAATGCCGGTTTTCTAATTAGTCCTACCACGCATCTCTTTCCCCTTTCGGGTCAATTGGGAAGTTGTGGGATAAGTATTAAAATTACTTTGAAATCTCAGATATGGAATATGGAAATGATTATAAATTAGAGTATACTACCCTGCATATTAGAACTATGCTAGTTTACAAAATAAAAGGAAAGAAAAGCAAAAAAGAAACATGGACACAAATTCCCCCAGGGGAGATGGTGAATAGGATCGAAAGAGCCTATTCGAAAGGACCTTTTATTTTTATTAGCAGCGATTTAAAATGTCAGAAAATTAAAATTGATGAAATTTGGTCCTTGTTATCTGGGATCCAAAGACTTACAACAAGCTTGTAACAAGCTAGAATTAAAACACAACAGTGGGAGAAGCTTTCGGGAAGCTCTAGTTCGTCCAAGAGTCGGAAATTGGGCAGAGTCTCCTTCTCTTTTTTGTTAGACCTACTAAAAATAGTGAGCAATTAAAATCAAATGTTCCCAAACACACTTTAAAAGTGTTTTGGGTCACCACACTAGTTACCAAAAAAAAACTAAGTAAAAATTTCTTAAGTTGGGGTAATCTAGTTTTGCCAAAAAAGGAACCAAGGAAAGAAAGATTTCCTTGGGATCTTGGCTTGCTGTTTGGGAAGCCAATGAGATGTGCACTTTTATTGCAGAATATGAAACTTTAAAGTACAGCAAAGAAAACTACCTTGAAATCAAGCTGCAAATTTTCTTTAAAATGCTTGCAAAAAAGAGGATAATTTCAACTAGATCTCTTAAAATATGACTTTATATCCAAAATGGAACTGAGATATATACTTAAGAAAGGATTTTACTAACTAGATTTATATGTAATTTTCTTTGTGAGACAGATCTAAGCAATAAGATTCTTTCAAAGTAACCAATTTGAAGAGAAATTGAGATTTTGAAGGAGGAAGAGAGAGAAAGAGTGTTGGAAGCCTAGGAATGTTGGGCTTTGGAGTCTACTTTGGTGGAACATCGAGGGACTATGTCAATCAGAATATCTTGAAGATGAGGAAGATGCAAAACAGCTCAACCTCTTCTACAAGCGATATCACCTGCAACTTAGAAATCCTTGCACAAATAGATGGTTAAAACATAGGTGCTGCTGGAAGAGATAATTGGAAAGCATGCAATTAAACTTAAAATACATACAACTCCAATAGATCTGAAACAAGCAACAGTAAGAGCATAAATCAAACTAGAATAAAGTCTTACCCTAATAGGAGGGAGCTCTCTCCTTCAAGGCCAACAATTAACCAGCAAAAGCAGTGATAAATAACATAGATTATACCTCATAAGCATTTGACAATCACCATCCACACATGAAGAGCATTACACCAAAGATATCGCCTCCAAAGCTTCTTTATTCCAGAATAATAAACAATACAATACAAGAGAAACATCACCTCAATCCCAGTTCTAACTAGCTTGGAATAGGTTGCTTGTGCTTTGATTTATACAAAAACTAGGAGATCTAGCCCAGGGGGGGCTCAAATCCCAAGGAGACAGATCAAATTAGCTGATGGAGAGTCAATCAATGCAGATCTGAAGCTGAACTAAGCCTACTTGTTAATCAATGGCTTGATTGAGTTGACACATCAACCCATAAACTGACACATCAATCCACAGAGCTCCCGGGAGAGCCCACACATGTGGAGGAGAGAGAGAAGGCACAATCCCCCCTAAAGGCTGTTGAAGATCAACTCTAGATCTGATTTGATCACCTCCTTCAGTCAAGGATTTGTCAGATCCAGTCAATCTGGTTCAGATCTGACTGATTTCAATCAAATCGGCTAAGAATCCACTGATCTATGATTTTGGATTTGTTCCATTATTCACAAATTTATTAATTAAAATAATCAATAATTGATTTTTTGGGGCTTTCTGATCTAGGTGATGGAAAATCACTCAAAACTAGGAAAAAGTGGGTCCATGGGTTTACATGGTGCTCTTAGCTTGAAAATCAGCACCTACATGACTGAAACTGATTATTTGGCCCACTTTTATTACAAAACCAAATTTTCCAATTAAACTATTAAAAAATAGCCTAAGTTTTGGAAAAATTAAATTTTAATAAAAAACACTGAAAAAAATTTTAAAAATGAAAAATTGAAAAAACCTAGGGGGACTTAGACATGTTCATATGACTCGACCATGATGCCTAGCATGTTTATACATTGACACATAGACTCTAATAACCTCAATAGGCCTAAATGCCAAGCCAACCACCCCAACTTTGAAGGTATGGAGTGAAAAACTCAGAAATTATCAGTCGTTTATTCAACAACCAATAATAACCAAGGGAAAAAACACACCGGGTTGATTGGATTGACAAATAAAGTCTAAGAGACTAAGTCTTTTACAGACACTATCATGCTAGAACATTTATTACAACTCCCCAATGGGGTATGAACATGTGATAGTAGAACAAAGCTTCCCAGAAGCAAGACTGAAGGTCTTTTGAAGTCCGAACAAGTTGTCCTTGTGCGGTTCACCATAATCACTTGATAAAAAACCACTAAGTACAACTTAGGTGGTAACAAAATTCAAGCCACTCGATGTGTCCTTGGGGACAAGTCTCGAGTCAAGGCTGTCACCTTGTTCTTGACTCCTCTGTTCAGGCTAACTCCTAACAAAGCCAAGGGGGGTAGGACCTATTAAATTATTAAGGCTAATTACTTAGTGTGATGGTGTTATATTGATTAAGTTGTTTAGGAGTTTTGAAATTAACCAGTGGAAACAAAAGATAACAAGATGCAAGATTTAAAGCATATAAGCACAGTAATGACACTCAATATATATATAATCGAAAGAAATAAATCACTAGTTCCTTAAATGGAGTCAACAGAGAAAATAATGTGCTTGCATGCGCTTGAAACAATGTTTTGCAAATGTCTCTTAGTATATTTTAAATTAATGTGAAATGTGAATGAATTGAATTAGGCGAAAACCGTACTTCAGATATACACGAGGGGTACTTGGAGTATGTCCAAAAGTGAACTTTCATGGCTACCCGCAAGGTGGTTTGTGGGATGGAATGGAGTCTCAGAGACTATTGTTAATAATGCACCTATCACGGTGTGATAGAGATCGGTGCCTCGAGGTCACTTTCCAATTGTTCCCACTCCTTTGGGTATTTTGCCACCATTTACAGTTCGTTCGAGGCGTTGGATTTTCGCCTGATGGTTTGTCAATTTGGGAGGTGAAGACTAATTAATCTAGTCACTCAAGTGATTTTGATGCATCTTGACTGATCGGATGAACCGCAACCAAGTACAGAGCATACACACTGGAGTCTTTCTTATTTTTCATAAATTTTAAAAGAGGTGTTTCTTATTAAAAAGAAAACCCTCCAGGAACCTCTTTCGGTCCAAGTGGACCTCAATTGGGGAATCAAGGAGGGGATGATTTTATTATGATTATCAAAACAATTAATGAAAATGGAATCAGAGATACACAACACTGGTTTTCTAATTAGTCCTGCCACGCATCTCTTTCCCCTTGCATATCAATCGGAAAGTCATGGGGTAAGTAGTATGATTAATTTTGAATTGAAAAATATGGAATGATGCAAAATATTATCAAACTATACAATCCTACATGTCAATACTAAACTAGAACAAAAAAAGGGAAAAATGCAAAAAGTGAAACGGACGCGGATCCCCCCTGGGGGGATGGTGAATAGGCTCGAAAGAGCCTATTTGAAAAGATTTTTCTTTTTATTAGCAGTAATTACAATATTAGAAAATTGAATTTAATCCACCTGGTCCTTATATGGAATGAGACCAAAGGTTTACAAATTGCAAAAAAATGAAATTTTGGGAAGATGGAGACCCCCTGAGGGGTTTTGAATGGTCCAAAAATGATTTCCAAACAGCACCTTCTCCTCTTTTCTGTTACACATGCTAAAAAACAACAAGATTATCATAGTTAAATATTCCCAAAAGTACTTTGAAAGTACTTTTGGATGGACAAACGTTTTACCCAAAAATTCTAAGTTAAAATTAGTTTTTAAAGAAGTGGAAAAGGAACCAAGGATAGCAAGATTTCCTTGGGATCTTGGCCTGCTTTGGGGGTAACCAATATGAATCAATTAAATTGATGAATATAAATTTTTATATTCTAAGGAAACAACCATGCATTCAAAAAGCTTTAGATCTACTTTCACAGCCTTGAAAAATGACAACTTTCCCTAAAACTAGATCTAGAATGCTTGTAAATTTTCTTTTCGGAATGAGATCTAGCTTATGAGCTTTAAGGAAGCAATACCTATGTAAAATAAACCGTGAAGTTGATATATCTAAACAATTTTAAAGCTACAAACAAGTAACCGGACTTATTTTAGAAAAAATTGAAGGAGGAAGAGGAAAAGAAGAGCATTTGTTGCTGGAAGCCTTGAAGATCAACTGTGGAGCTTTCTGGTGGAATGTCAAGGGACTATGCCTTTGAATGGTTTTGGAGAGAGTGAAGAAGCAAACTATATCAACATCCTCTCCAAGCTAGGAACCTACAACTGAATCCAAAGACTTGCCAAAATACTTGTGAGATCCGGTTAATACATACATGGAGATTTCATAATAACATGCATATAAACTTATAAAACATGCTGAATCTAGATCTCTAAACATGCATAAAAAAGGAAAGAGATGGCTAATAAACTTATCAACAAACTCCTTTACTATCAATATTATAATAAAAATATTATAAATCTTAGCAATGAATCCACAAACAATCAGCAAATTATGAACATAGATACAGGTTACCTCAGTAAAACATGACAATGCTCATCAACACATATAATGACATGACACCATCTTGCCTCCAAAGCTTCACTTTATTCCAATAGAAAAAGATATTACACAGTATTACAATAGCAATAGCTCCTCAATCCAACTCTTACTAACTCAGAAAGGAGGTAGCCATTCTTTATTTATACACAAAATTGAAACCCCATCCTAGAGAGGGCACAAATCCCAAGGAGATAGACCACTACAGTTGAAGGAGAGTCCATCAATGCCTAATCTAAAGCTGAACTGAGCTTCCACTGTGTCTGAATGTCAATTAGGGGTCTGATTGATCTGACACATCGACCTACTGAGTGAATCATCAACCACAGAGCTCCCAGAAGAGCCCACAGGTGTGGAGGAGAGAGAGAGGGTGTAATTCCCCATAAAGGAGGTTGAAGTTCAACTATGGATCTGCCCTGATTACCTCCTTTAGTCAAGAATTTGTTAGATCTAGTCAATATGGTGCCGATGATACTAATTTCAATCAAATCGGTTGAGAATCCACTGATCTAGGATTTTGGATTTGCTCCATTGTTCATCAATTTATTAATTAAAATAAGCAATAATTGATTTTTTGGGGCTTTCTGACCTGAGTGATGGAAAATCACTCAAAACTTGGAAATAGTGTGTCTATAGGTTTACTGGGTGCTATTAGCTTGAAAATGAACACCTACATGACTGAAACTGATTATTGAGCCCACTTTTATTACAAAACCAAATTTTCCAATTAAACTATTTAAAAATAGCCTAAGTTTTGGAAAAATTAAATTTTAATAAAAATCACTGAAAAAATAAAAAAATTAAAAAAAATTAAAAACCTAGGGAGACTTAGACATGTTCATATGAATCAACCATAATGCCTAGAATGTTTATACATTGACACATAGACTCTAATAACCTCAATAGGCCTAAATGCCAAGCCGACCACCCCAACTTTGGAGGTATTGAGTGAAAAACTCAGAAATTATCAGTCGTTTATTCAACAACCAATAATAACCAAGGGGAAAAACACCTTGGGCTGATCGGATTGAAAAATAAAGTCTAAGATACTGAGTCTTTTACAGACACTATCATGCTAGAACATTTATTACAATTACCTCATGGGGTATGAACATGTGATATAGTACAACAAGCACTTCTGAAGGTCTTCTGAAGTCCGAACAAAAAATATTTGTCCTGTTCACCAGGCTCGCGTGATAAAAAAACCACTGAGTACAACTTAGGTGGTAACATGCACTAGAAGCCAAAGGTTTTTATAGCTTCTTGATTGCATTCGTTACAACATTTCCATGGCTTCTACTCTAAATCCTCTCACTCCTTTCAATTACCACCAATGGAAGGAGGATGTGGAGATTCAGCTCCGTTCAAGAGGCTCTACTGGGTCACAATGAACAAAAAAATAAAGCCTAATGTTGTAGCTAAGAAGATAAAGTACTGGAATAAGCTGGATGAGGCTTATGGTTTCTTGTGTTTGTCTATCTCCCAAGATCTTCTTTTCCACATCACGGGATTGAAGACTCCAAAAGAGATTTTGGATAAGCTCGCTTCCTTGTTTGATAAGCAAGATGATCTATGGATCTATCAGCTTGAAAATGAGCTTATTTCCCTTAATCGATGCAACTACAAAACTATGAATAATGTTTTCATAAAATTCAAGCACTTATTTATCCAATTGAAGTAGTGCAAGGTTGAGAAGGATGATGATCAGCTCATCCTAGGTATCCTCTATAAAATTGGATCAGATTATTCAGTTTTTGTTTCTACATTCCATACCGGGAAACTAATCCCAAAATGGAAAATGCCTTCTCTTGATGCTTTCATTTAGTCCCTCACAAATGAGCACGATAATCTTGTGCATATGGGGATCATCAAATCCTCAAAAGATCAAGCGCTATTTGATTCGGGGCCCAATGATCTAAAGGGTAAAGGAAAGTAGAAGAATCCAAAGGCTAAATTTGATGCTCCAAAGCCTAAAGAAAAGAACCAGTAGCAAGAAGAGTCTTCTGGTTCAAAGAAACACAAGAACAAAGGAAACCAAGGAAAAGAGAAAGCTAGGTGTTCCTATTGTGAGAAGGGATTCCACCCTGAACATGCCTGCATGAAGAAGAATCTTGATGAAATGAATTCTCTCCTCGAGAGAAACATTATCAATCTTCTGGAGAGTATTCAGAAGAGAGATAATCAAGATTGGGATACCTAGTAAGAAAGAGGACATGCTCTCATAGAAAGCACCTAGAATCCCAATTCTCTCCTCATAGACTCTGGAGATTCAAATCACATGATGGCAAGCAGAGATTCCTTCTCATCCCTAGACACCAACAAAAGCATTCCCGTCCACATGGGAGATGATTCTACCATCATTTCGAAAGGAAAAAGGTACTGTAAATATTGAACATGGAATTTTTTATGTTCTATATGTACCCTCCTTGGCCTCCAACCTCCTGAGTGTATATCAAATGACTCATACCAAAGTGCCCAAGCGAGTAACTTTCTTCCCCAATGATGTAGAAATCAATGAGATTGCATCCAAGAGACTTGTTGCAACAGGCTTATCAAACCATCATGCTAAAGCCTATGAGTTTTTCCATTTTGTGGTGGATGAAAAGCCTACCTCTCTTCTAACTCATGAAAATGAGGTCAATAGACTATGGCATGAGAGATTTGGTCATTTAAACTTCAAGTACTTATAGAAACTTCAGAAAATTTGCATGGTTGAAGGTCTCCCAGCCATCAAAACGTCTAAAGAAATTTGCAAAAGTTGTATTGTGGGAAAGCACCCTATGAATTAAGTATCTTGGGGTTAATTCATTCTAATAGTAGTGGACCTATGCCCATGACATCCATGAATGGATCTCGGTATGTACTCACCTTCATAGATGATTTTTCTAGATACACTTGGGTTTTCTTCATCAAGAAAAAATCTGAAGTTTTGGAAAAAATCATTAAGTTGAAAGCATTGGTTGAGAATGCCTCTGGGAGAAATATTAAATATCTGAGATCTGATAATGGAGGGGAATATATTAGTTCTTAATTGCTACAAATATATTCATATAGTGGGAGCAATATCCAACATTCCATTCCCTACACTCCCCAACAGAACAGTGTAGTAGAGAGAAAGAATTGGGATCTCAAGGAGATGATCACCTACATGTTGGAAACCAAGAGTTTGGCTGCAAATTTATGGGCTGAGGACATGAATGTTTCTACATACATTCAGAAAAAAATACATCACTCTTCCATTAGGTAAGACTCCTTTTGAATCCTATTTCGGACACAAGCTGGATGTGTCAAATTTCAGGGTGTTTGGGTCCACTGCATGGGCCCAAATTCTGTGTGACAAGAGGAAAAATTTGCAACCGCAAAGTATTGAATGTTTGTTCATTGGATATCCAGAATAATATAAGGGATTGGAGCTTTTGAATATCAAAACCAAAAAAAAAAATCATTGAAATAAGTGTCTAATTTGAAGAGCCTCTCCAAGAGGTAGAACTAGTTGAAGAAAATTCTACTGAAATTCCCTCCTGTTCTACTAATATTTTGGGTAATGAAAGTGGGAGTGAAGGATCTGATTTTGTAGAAATGGTATCTGATATTAGTGAGAAAGATATATCACATTCAGAATTAGATTCTGAAGTGCAAACACATCTCTCAACTTGGGCCAAAAAGACACTCTCTTCTGCCAGGGAAAACATTGGAAATCTTGCTGATCCAAGAAGAACTCGGTCTGATTTTCAAAGAGAAGGTATTGCTCTCTATTATCATGATTCATTGATGTAAGAGACCTGTTATTTAATTATTGGGTCAGATCCTAAGTCCTACTAACATACTCAGAAATGTCCAAGATGGAAAGCTGCTATGGACGAAGAGTTTAATTCTATTCGGAAAATGCTACTTGGGAGCTAGTTTCTCTTCCACCTGGGAGGAAATTAGTTCAATGCAAGTGGGTGTTTTGGACAAAGGTTATTGCTGATGGAACAACCTGAAAATATAAGGCAAGGATGGTTTCAAAAGGATTCTCCCAATTCCAAGGAGTGGACTATCATGAGACCTTTACACCAATGGCAAAGATGGACTCCATCCAACTAGTTTTGGCCATTGTGGCATCCAAGCACTAGGAGGTGCATCATATGGATGTCAAGAGTGAATTTATACATGGATACCTGCATGAGGAAATATACATGAAGAAGCCCGAGGTCTAAATATTATATCCCTATTTTTTTTGCAAATTGTAGAATTCATTATACGGGTTGAAACAGACCCCAAGATCATGGTATGCCAAG
The DNA here is from genome assembly GCA_001517045.1 of Pseudotsuga menziesii. Taxonomy (NCBI): domain Eukaryota; kingdom Viridiplantae; phylum Streptophyta; class Pinopsida; order Pinales; family Pinaceae; genus Pseudotsuga; species Pseudotsuga menziesii. The sequence goes on from LPNX011020262.1 coordinate 11,146, forward strand.
ATGGATGCTTTTCTTCTTTCACAAAACTTCCAGAGATTGAAATTTGATCATAATGTGTATTTTCATAGTATGATTGTAATATTATTATCATATTATTATATTTTGATTATCTTTTGATAACGAGAAGAACACTTGCTTCGATTGCTTTCATAAAAACTGCCCTCCATGATGCATTTGAGAAGGGCGATTTGGGCCTACTGAAACAGTTTTTGGGGCTCGAATTTGCACAAGAATTTGATGGGATAATGGTAAATCAGTATAAATATATTGCATACATGTCAATGAAGTTTAACATGTATAATTTAAAGGCCGCACCATTCCCTCCTCTCAAGAATCAGCCTTGAAGAGGGAAAAACAACCAGGGATAATTTTAGGGGCGAAATTTAGCCTATGGGCTATTTTTAGGAGGTTTTCTCCAAAAAAATATTCGCCATTTTGCATTTTTTGAAGCCCTATTTCGCCCAATTTTGATGGGGCAAACTTTTTTCACCTTAAAAATCGCCAAATTATTATATAAACGATATGAAATACTTGGAAATTAAAATATTTTTTGAAAAATATCGCCAACCATTTTATGGTTGGTGTTTTAAGAATTGGTAAGATTCGCCAACATTTATACAGTTTTAAATAAGTATGGTTCCTTAAAATCATCCCTGAAAACAACTCCACCCATGGATTTTACAATTTATCGCCAGTTGATCGGTAGCTTGCTTTACTTGACACATTCATGACTTGATATTTGTTATGTTGTGAATGATGTATCAAGATATTTGCAGCAGCCTCATGAGCTTCATTAGAAGGTATCCAAGAGGATCCTTTGGTACATTCAAGGCACAAGATCCTACAGCATTCACTGTGAATTCTGAGCTAGAGTTGGCCGGTTTTACTAATTCAAATTGGGCGGTGGATTCCATAGATAAGAATTCCACTTCTAGGTATGTATTTATGTTTGGTGGTGGTCCCATTTGATGGTCTAGCAAAACGCGGGCTTCCATTGCATTGTCTTCAGCAGAGGTCGAGTACAGGGGAGTAGTGAAAGCTTGCATCCAAGTTGTTTGGTTGCAAGGCATTCTTTTAGAGTTTGGGATTAGTAGTGCTTTTTCCACAGTCATATTTTGTGAGAATCAAAGTGCTATTAATATCTCCATAGATCTAGTTACCAGGAAGAGGACCAAACATATTGAGATACACATGCACCACATCGGAGAGTTGGTGCATGACATGACCATTATTCTACAACACTTCTCTACAGATGAGTAGATTGCAGATATCTTCACCAAGAGATTTACTGAGAAAAATTTCACTTACCTCCATTCACTGTTGGGGGTGAGTTCATCAAGATGATCAGTTACTTCTTCAGTGTTCAACTTGAGGGGGGGGGGGGGGGGGTTGTTCCCACTGGGTTTTCCCTCTTTCCTCACTTAGCATTTATTTTGAGCATTGTTAGAGTTATTTTTTGTACAGGGTGACCTATGGTCTTTGTTTCTGGGGCCCTAGCATTACATGCATTTATTTTTTATTCCTCCTGAGTATAGCTTAAGGCGGGGTGTTGGAGTCATTATCCAACTTACACACTTTATTTGGTCAATTTTGGCCTAATTACGCACTATCCTAAGTTTATTGACTCAATTGGCATCATCATCAGCACACCATGACATCAAAATGAGCACACCCATGCCCTCCTTCAATTAGGGAGGGAAACTAAGCCTTCTCCTACAATCAGGGAGGCTAACTAGGCTTCCTCCTTCAATCAAGGAGCAATTCTGGGGTGATCTGAGTGTCATAAGTGTACCAAATAGCTAACTAATTGTTGTTTCACCTAAAAATTAGTTAAGCTGAGTTGTAAAGGTGCCTCCCTCATGTCATTGTCTATTTTGGGATGATTTCGATGAACTGGAGTGAGTTAATGTGCCTCCAACAACTTCTAACGACCAGTATCATTGTATTTCACTTCATCGAAGCTATCTGGAGTTAATGATGCGCTACCGCCTACTGATTGATATGCAGTGACATGTACTTGAGTTACATTCAGTTAGACTCAGTCATCTATTACACTTCGATTCAGTTAGGACTCAGTTAGAGTCAATCATGGCTAGATTAGTGGTTAACTAAGTGTGTTCAGTGTGGCTATAGTCAGTTAATCTACACCCATCCATGCAATTCGAATGACCTCTTGCTAATTCGAATTGTCTTGGCATTCATGCATTTTGCATGACATTGTATTATTGATTTCATTCCATTATTGATTATACAGAGCTGCAACCTCCTATTGCAGTACCGTTATGTCATTTCATGCCTAATTTGTATTAAATCTGTTGTGAGTCTGTGCTTTGTCTCAACATTGTTGTGACAGAATTAATAGCAAGGTCCTCTCCATAAACTCAACAAAAAGTATATCATATATTTGTAAATAACATAAATTAAAAACATAATATTTATTCTTAAAATAAAATTTTAAATTCAAAACATTATAAAAATATCTTATCAAAATTTTTTCGAATTTAACATTTTCTTCAATGACACGAAACTAATCAAGAATATTATGTAAATTAAAATCTTCATCAAAATCGACGTTTTCTAAATATTAGCTCCTAAACCTTAATGTGATGTCATAAAATAAATACCTTTATCGACTTCAAAGAATATAACCACAATTAAACTCCATAATCAAAATTTGATCCATTAATAATAGATATACTTTTTTTTTTCAATTACACTAAACTTTAAAAATTAAACTAAACATTTAAAATACATAAATAAAAAATATATATAAACAAACTAAAATACAAAAAAACCTTTAAAAGAGAAAAATAATATAACAAGCAACATAATAAAATAAAATAAAAACGTCATAACTAAAAAAACATAATATAATGAAAATATTAACAAACTAAAATAAATAATATTAAACTATATTAAAAAAATCTTAATAAAAATATATAATATAAAACATAAAAAGAAAAAGACAGTGTACTCGTTACTTAGTGGAGGCTTTATATGGGACTTTAGAGGGGGCTCTATTCTCGAAAACGAGTCAGCATCTAAGCGCTACTCCATGCGGCATCTTCTAGACAATGAACTAGGGGATGACGCCCGTATCACTAAACCTTTTTTTGAAATCTTTAAATTGACAAATTTCACATCTTTTTTTGAAATCTTTAGATTGACAAATTTTACATTTTTTTCTGAACTTGGTAGGGAAAATTTTAAGAATCCATACTTATTTAAAAATGTATAAACCTTGGCGAATCTGACAAATTCTTAAAATGTCAACTATAAATTATTTGACGATATTTTTCTAAAATATTTCAATTTCTAAAGATTTCATATAATTTATATAATAATATGACGACTTTTAGAGTGAAAACATTTTACCTCATCAAAATTGGGCGAAACAAGGCTTCAAAAAATGCAATTTGGCAAATCACTTTTTGGAAAAATAGCCGATGAGCTAAATTTCGCCCCTAAAACTTTCCTTGCAACTTGACTAGTCAAAGTCTACACAATTTGGGATAACAATGTTACTGTACAACTTGAAAGCAAAGTGTATGGCATGCCAAACGCGGATTTCTAAACAATGTTGAAGTAACTAACTATCAACTACATTATATTTTGAGGAATCTTGTTACACAATACTCATTGAAAATGATTAATTTTATGAACGTTAAATAACGTCATACATTTGTATTTCCCACTAACTAATGGTTATTCAAAGATAAAGTACTTCAGAATGATAATGTCTTTCCTGGAAGCTACAAAGAGGAAACACAAATCTTGAAATGTTGGGTGTTGAGAACATATCATATCATGCACGTTCCAATGATTGCATTCAATATATAGATGAATATGCAGGCAAATAGATATGTCCAAAATGTGGGCATGATAGGTACATAGAATCAAATAACAAGGATAAAGCACATGGTCCTCCTCATAAAATATTAAAGCACATGCTTATAACCCAAAGATTCAAAGGATCTTTCATTTCAAAGAATTAGCTATGTTGCAGGGATGGCATGCACTATGTCGAAGTGAGGAAGGAGTATTGTGAATCCCCAAAAAAACAATAGCCATGAATCATATAAAGAATACATGGCCCGATAAATTCAAGGATGAAGTACACAACCTCCAATTGAGAATAGGAATTGATGGTGTCAACCCATATTCCCAACCAAACAACACCTATACCATTTTTCCTGTAGTAATGATCAATAACAATACCCCCCATGGTTGTTCGTAAAGAATGAACATCTTATGTTGGCTCTTATAGTCCCTGGTAGAAGACAATTGAAGAATACAGATGTTTACCTACAACCATTGATCAAAGATTTTAAGGAATTACAGGAAGGGTTGTAGGTATATGATGTATCAAGACCCATCCCATTAGAGAGGAGTTTTATGTTGTATGGAATATGTATGTACACCACACATTAATGTAACACCCAATATTTTGATTAGCCATAATTATCAGTTAGACACACTTCACTTTATTTTCTTATTATCTGTTGAACTCAACTCGGGTGAGTAAACTTTATTATGACATGATGGACCTGAGTATATGATGTTACTATGTGTTATAATGTCACTATGATTATGATGTTACTATGTTTTATGATTGTTGGTCCCCATTTTGTTACCTTTTGGCATCTTTTGCACCATGCAGCTCACCGTTCAAGCCTCGGGTATGAATAAATTTAAGGTTTATGTCAATTATGTTTGTTATTGACATTTTATGGTTTAAATGGTTAAAATCGACATGTTATGAAGCGCATTCGATATATTAATTCGTGTGTATAATTGTTTGCAGTTTATATGGTCTTTTAGATATGCTAACAAATAGACACGCGTTCATATAGATATATGGAGAGCATATCCAGCTTGTCGTCTAGATCACCAAACAGACCACGCATTGTTGGTAGTAGATTTCTGTGCATTAAAGGCATGCCAAACGACCTTGAACTGTTATAACCATGCGCCAACATATCAGCATCAGCCTTCTTCTAGAAGTGCCCATCCAATGTCTCTGCGTGACATCTTGACATCGGCTCCGATTAAGACTGAATTCATATGCCATATTGCGCGCCAGAAGGAACCCAATCTGCGAAGGAGGAGGAACTGTCATCTGTTAGTTGTTAAGGTAATTATTTGTTATAATGACTTCCTTATCGTGAAGAGAAGTCGACCACTAAAAGGTTGACTTGCTCGCCTTCCATCAAACAATGTATATATAGGCATTGTTATGTGATTTAGAACGAGTCTTTTTATTTGATATGTGATCAGTTAAGTTTGAAAAATCTATAATGCTAACTTTTTATTTAATGAAAGTTCTATTGTGCTGTGTATGATCATGTTCTATTGACAAAGCATCACTGTGTTTGCTGGGAGGTCCCCCCGACAATCAAAGTTTTATATCCTCATTTATTTCTCTTCTCTATAACTAGAATAGTTTTATTTTATGTAATTTCATTCCTATAATCGTTTATGATAAATTTTGTAGCATAGATTTTAGTTTAGTATCATGCTGATTGTGTAGCTTTCATTTACAAGTTAGCAACCGGTTGCGCCTAGAATAGTTTTCAAGTTCTTCTGCAAAGTCTTTATCATTCATTGCTTGATTTCTATACTAAATTCATTTGATTAAATCGTAATACATTTCATTTTATTTATTTACGTTTTTGTCATGAATTTGCTTAAGAGTACTTTAGTCTGTTCGATGATGTAATTTCCTTTTCGAATTATGAAATTAGCTTAGGTTATATTGTTATGGAATTCAATCGTTAAGTAGATTTACTTCTTGCTTTTACATTTCATTAGCATATGCATGAGATAGCTGCCTTCAATAAATCATTTAGATTCACTGATTTCTTAAAATTTTAGCATTTTCTTGAAGCAGATTGTCATATAGGCATCCTGTTCCGCCCCTTATACAGACCTTCATTTCAACCCGCTATCCAGTCGCTCATTCAACCCTGTGTCTTTAATCTGTTTCGATCTTATTTTCTTAGTTTTCTGAATCCGTTTTAATGGTAGTGGTTAGATAGTGATTGCATTTTCTCTTAAGATTCTTAGATAAATATTGTTAGATTTCATTTCTGTTTTCTCCCTTCTTCTCACTTTATTCCTAAAGAATTATTTTATGTATTTTAATCTTTTGTATTGACTTGTAATTAAATCTGAATTGTTCCTTCACATATAAAGTTTTAAATGTATTAATAGATTAAGTATTATTGCTCGTAGTAATACCATTTATCTTCTTAATCATATAGTTGTTAAAAGAATCCATAGAATAGAATTTAGATCATCTTTATAAGTCTTCTGCTTTCTCATAGATTATGTTTACCTCCTTGTAATATTATTTTATCTTTTTCAAGTAAAGCTCAGAGGTTTATTTGTTTATAGATCATTATATTTACTATAGCTTGTAGTTGGGCGGTTTTTAGTCTACATATATTTGTAGAAATTAAGTTAGATTGAATTCCCTTTAGATTCTTCACCTCATTTGAAAGACATTTTGATACTTCTCTTGCTCCTGTCCTGATTACAGTAAACCCTTATCCTCAAAATAATCAAGGAGAGTGGAATTAGTGGCCATCTATTAGTTGCATGTATAGCTTTTAAGAAACATAATTAAGTTGTTATAAATTTTTCCTTGTAAGTTGTTTTTCAGTAAAATAAACCTTCTTATAAAGAATAGTTTGTTGTCATTACATTGTCTATATCTTTGTCTTTGAGTAATTATTTATAAGTAGAGTAGTATAATTTGATACCGCTCTGCCTAGTCCTCTATTTTTATTAACTTAACTATATTAGATCCTTGGGAGTTCAACTTAAGGTATTTTGATCTTTAGCTTATTAAAGTATTACCATGATACTCTCTACCTTCACATATATTTTGTAGCAACTCTAAACCTACCAACCCTAGTCGATAATTAAATATTAGGTAAATTATTCAAGACAATATTTTGCCCAACATTTTGGTGCCATTGCCAGGGAGTTGTTCCGTAAGGTAGAATAGATGTAGGATGGAAATAGGGGAGTAGTAAGATGAGAGGTAAGAACCTGCACATTTGTTATAATAGGCTCCACAAAATCCAGTAGTAGCAGCAGTAGTAGTGGTATATGATAGATTCGTTAAGATAGTAAAATTTTGATAAGTTTTTGCAAGAATCATTTTGACCTCAATCATCAACTCAATAAAAATTCATCGAAAAAAAAAAACACTTATAGGAAGTAGTTTTGCTGGAAACATAAAGAGATTCTTACAGGGGGGAATCATAGAAAGAGAAGAGATCCTCGAAAGAGGACCCGAGGACCCTATTCTTGACAAAATTTAAAAATAAATAACTAGGGAACCTCTTAATATTCCACTAAGTAACAAAGTCAGATAATATAGCTCTTGAAGTAAGGAAGCCGAACTTTATTAATTTCGTTAATCTTATCTAGGTGGAAGCTCTCTTTGGTAATAGTAACCCCACAAATTGACATATTCATAGCAGCATTCCCTACTCCTATAAGAACCAATAAGAAAATGGGTGATCAGAGAAATATTTCTTCTGGAAAAGCATGTTGGGTTGCTCCATTCCCCCCTTGAAAGAAACCTTCTAGATACACTCACTCTAATAACGAAACCTACATAAAGAACCAAGAAGAAGAATGAGCAAAAAAAAGCAATGTCTGTCCAAAATGTAAGACTAAACATGCTTGACAGGAAGGTCCATTAAACAAAACTCCTCCATGTTATATCTACATGAGGCATCATGTTTTTCCCCATAGGATCAAGATGGATCCTATCAAGATAGAGGTAATCATTGGACTTCTCTCTCCAAAGACTCTTCCTCCTCCCAATTCTTAAAAATATTATAGGTTATCATCATTTGCAAATATGTCAGTATGTGTCATGTCAAATCATAGTGGACTCTTCTTGTATGTTTTCAAGAATAAAATCAATCATCCAATAAATGGTTTTGAAATTCAGTTACAAATGGGTCTTTTGTACGGGATATTATATGAAAAGGAATGTGCTCTAAAAACACTAACATCATATCTTGACTTTGAAGTTTAATTTTCAAACCATTTATTTTATGATTTTGTTATGCTTTATATATGATGGTTTGATCCACATATGTACATTCCTGATTACTTTAACAAGTGCTCAAAAGATTCACTTCAATTATCATGTTTTCTAGAATTTTAACACCTGGAGATTACTAGCTCATCTACACTTGTTATCAAAACTTGACTCTTAAATATTTTTAGAACACTCTAGGATAAGTGGAATTTCTGCTTGCCGGGAACATTATATTTTATAAAGAAAATAGACTGAAAGGCCCAAGAACACCTTTAAGTTATTCTCTTTTGACATGATCTATAATTAAGGCCATTTTATGAATTTTTTTTCTAACTCGTGTTTAGTAGGGCTTAGCATGCTCTAGTACCAATCGACTTTCTATACTCAGAATCTTTATACAAGGCAAACCCGTTGGGGTACTGAATAGGTCTGCTGGTAGTGGTTCAATGCTAAGTAACAAACTAAAAGTAAGGAAGTTAGATAAATGCAAGTAAACTTGTTGGGGTACTGAACAGGCTCGCTGGCAGCTGGGCTATGCTTGCATGGTACCGAGATAAACCCGCCGGGGTACTGAACAGGCCTGCTGACAACGGGGAAATATAAAGTAAAATAAATCTGGTTAATGCACCACTAGGCACATGGTTTAACAAGCAAAATATGTTTAGGCCTATTGTTTATGATGTCATTGAAATTTTTTTTGAAAGATTGACTTGGATCCGACAATCTGAATTCAATCAATATCTAGGATATGTTTATCCTAGAAATGAGACCCATAGCTGTAAACTCCTACCAATTCGAAGGTGAGCTCAAGAATTTTTGAGATGACAAGATATCCTTACAACAAGGAAAGGGTGACTAGTTTTTCCTATGGTCCTTTCACTTTTCTCTGCATCACATGGTAGATGATAAATTTATACAATTATATATTTGAGCACTGTTATTTTTCGATAAATATATATATCTGAATCCTTTCCATTTTTAGTTTTCTTTCTTTTTTACAACAGCATGATTGAACTTTCTTAATTTATTTAGGAAATTACTTAGTTTTCTTGTATGGCTTGAGACATGCCATATCTTTGGTTTGGGGGAGGATTAGCTGATTGTCTGTCTTTATTTTTACTTATAAAAGACTCTTTTCCAAATGATAAAGTGTTTGCAGGATAATGCAAATAGTGAAATTGGTTTTAAAATCCTAGATGAATAAGGAAGAACGCCAGAAAACTACTTCATATAACTTATTTGAGACGGGGAAGCTTAGGAAAAGCCACAATTAGCAGCAACAAGATCATTTTTTTACAGAAAGCTGTATGAAGGATCATATGAAGGGTCGAATGTTGGTATGAATAAGAGGTCAAATAACAAGCTCAATAAAAATTTTATGATATTTTCGTATCTATGATTAAGTGTTGGCATAATTTTATTTGGGTAAAAAGCTAAGTCATACCATTAGGGTCACATCCACATGATATTATGACTAATGTTGATTCATGATAGTACGAATTAGATATAATATAAATTTATTTCAACCCTATATGGATACGATATGACCTTAGGGTACCTTCTAGTTATCATGACTATGCCATCATCATTATCCTCTTTCTCTGTTCGCATGCATAAGCTATCAAATAAGCCAACCTTCTCGTTGAACTAAGGTTATGGTTACGGATTTGGTTATACACTCGCATTAAGTTACATGTTCAACCTATCCAAAGCTTGCTTTGGACATGGTTGAACCAACTGTTGGAGCAGGGCCCCGCAGCTACAGGAAAAGCTGCTATATCGGAACAAGAAAGTCAAAGAGAACAGTACCCGAGCGGCCGAGAAGAGAGAGCTCAACCACTGCACTTAAGGCAGCGGAAAAGACAGGAGGGCTCAGCTACCCTCATAAAGAGAAAAGGAGCAACAGGCTGAGGTATTGAAGACAAAGGACAGAAGGAAGTGGCGCCCATACCCACGATCAACGCTGGGAAGCGTGGAAGACTGCAGAAAGCTGTGGTGTGACGGAAAGCGGTAGCTCAAAGTACAGATAGGCCGACTTTCACAGTTAGGGTTTTGGGTTACTATTGGGAAAGGCCCATAGTTTTGTAATGGCGAGACCTTCGGGCCGCCTATAAAATCATGTATCTTGTATTGTAAAAGGTTAGCTGTTCAGACATTTAGCTAGATAGACATTCAGATAGACAATAAGCTAGTCAATTGGTCTGTTAGCTCACAGTCAGTTGTATTGTAAGAGTCAAGCTCTTGTTCTGTATTAAACCTGTATTTATCTTACTGTAACCAGTAGCTGGCCCCTAGAGTATGAATGTAACAATCCGCAGGGATTGAGAGAGAGAGAGGAAGAGTATATTGTAAGAAGGCAATATAGAAGGAGAAGAGATCTAAGAGAGAAGGGCTCCTGGTTGTGTGTGCGGAGTTTCCCAGAAGATCTCAAGCTGCATAATAGGTTGCAGCGGAAATGTGTTTACTCTCTCAAGATATAATATAAAAACCAGTTCTCATGGACGTAGCTTCCCCCCCTAGAGGTGGACCACGTTTAAAAAAAAAAAAAAAGTTTTAAGTATGAGGAAATTTTATGTTGCGCAAGTCACAGGACGCTTGCGGGGTTTTGAACGTTGAGGAGGTTCACGCCAGCAATTTGGTTTCGATGATGCAGTGTGACATCGCAACAAGGCGATGATTCCCTATGCCATGTAGACAATTTTGAAAAGAGACAGAAGGCCAGTCACTTCGCCTTCTGACAAGCAGTTAATATAGATACGACAGGTATACATTACCCTAGATTTGGAAACAGTATAATGATTTTTCCAGATTTGGTAAAATATTCGACGAGACCGGTGCCTACACACAAGTTTCGAGGGAAATTTGATCGAATTTCAGCAATTAATGAGGATCGAAACAACGGGTGTTGTCTTGTCCATGCAATTAATACTGCCGACGGGTCTAGCCTAGATGACCGTTGCTTTAGAGATTATCGCCTTTGTTATAAATACAAAGATCATTCATACAGAAGGGTTACTTTTGTGATTTCTGAGAGATATAGAGCAATTTGACGAGTTTTCCTTGTGCAGAGATACTCTAGTTAGAGAGTGCTAGTTTCCCCAATTTCGCAGCCATTGCCAGTCCAGAGTACTGCACTGAGTGGTTTCTGTCCGAGACGGAACCTTTAGAAGACATTGTGCAATGATTCTAGAGTGGTGGCCTTGTGTCTGTTATGACGATGCTACCCAAGGTTGTGAAATTAGGTACATCATAGGTCAGACAGCCACCAAGGATGAGGAGTCACGCGCAGGATGTAGAAGATGTCATCAAAGACTTTGTTGAAGAGAAGAAGAAAAACTAGAAGATCACTGAAGATAAGAAAACAGAGCAGAAGAATGATGAGAAGAAATCTACAGCCAGGAAGAAAGTAAAAATGAGAAAAAGAAGGCAACGGGAGAAGGAAGATGACCTTTCTCATCACCTAAGAGAAGAACAAGAGATTGCAGAGGCAAAGAAATGAAAATATGGAGATCATAGGCAGTGTGAACACCCTGAGTGCTTTGTCGAGAAGAAAAGTGAAAGGGGAAAACAAACCAAACAAGCAGAACTTCAGCATGCAGACAAAGGCTTGTTCTCGGAATAGAATTCATGGTTTGTATAGTTTTCATATGACAGGATCCAGACTAAATGAAATGTTTGAGAAGGCTAGAAGATACAGATTTATACTTCCCTGGTGATATGAGTTCTAACCCTGATAAAGAGGAAATGATATCTATGGAGGGCTTCTCAAAAGCTCAAGATCCTTAAGGAAGCTGCTGATCTACAAAAAGATAAGAGAGACCTACGAACTAAGTTTATAGAAGATGATACCAAGGATGATAGAAAGCAAAAAGAAGCAAGAGTGAAATTGATGACACAGAAGACTCCATCATTAGTTAAGCTATGCTTGAAACGACACAAGAGTGTGTCGAAGCTATGAACAAAGAAGTTGCAGGACTTCGAGAGAGATTTACAAGGACTTCATAGGAATCCAAGGAGAAGCTACAATAGGAGAAGCCAGTTGTTAGTGGCTCAGGGACGAGCCACAAGTAAGTGTTAGGGGACTATTGGAGTAGGGCCCCGCAGCTACAGGAAAAGCTGCTATATCGAAATAAGAAAGTCAAAGAGAATAGTACCCGAGCGGCCGAGAAGAGAGAGATTAACCACTGCACTTAAGGCAGTGATGAAGACAGGAGGGCTCAGCTACCCTCATAAAGAGAAAAGGAGCAATGGGCCTAGGTATTGAAGACAAAGTATAGAAGGAAGTGGTGCCCATACCCACGATCAGCGCCAGGAAGCGTGGAAGACTGCAGAAAGATGTGGTGTGACGAAAAGTGGCAGCTCAAAGTACAGATAGGCCGACTTTCACAATTAGGGTTTTGGGTTACTGTTTGGAAAGGCCCACAGTTTTGTAATGGTGAGACCTTCGGGCAGCCTATAAAAGCATGTATCTTGTATTGTAAAAGGTTAGCTGTTCAGACATTTAGCTAGCTAGACATTCAGATAGACAATAAGCTAGTCAATTGGTCTGTTAGCTCACAGTCAGTTGTATTGTAAGAGTCGAGCTCTGGTTCTGTATTAAACCTGTAGTTATCTTACTGTAACTGGTAGCTAGCCCCTAGAGTATGAATGTAACAATCCACAGGGATTGAGAGAGAGAGAGGAAGAGTATATTGTAAGAAGGAAATATAGAAGGAGAAGAGATCTAAGAGAGAAGGGCTCCCGGTTGTGTGCGCGGAGTTTCCCAGAATATCTCAAGCTGCATAATAGGTTGCAGTGGAACTGTGTTTACTCTCTCAAGATATAATATAAAAACCAGTTCCCGTGGACGTAGCTTCCCCCCCTAGAGGTGAACCACATAAAATCAGTGTGTTGTGCGACTGTTTCATGTGATTGTGCTTTACTTATGTGCTATCTGTTATCTGTTACATGAATGTTGTATATCAGTTAATGAGTGTATGTATGTTATCCTTGATTTTACAGTAACATAAAAGGTTAATCATGAGTTGAATGTATCAAGTATCCTGTGTATGAGTTTACCAGTGCTTGATTCACCTAGTAACAGTTACAGTGTTAAGTGATTCCAGCATATTTAGTTCAGCAAGTTGAGTATAGTTGATGTTAAGTGTGTTGAACTGAAGAAGCTTAAGTAAGGTTGTTTAACACCCTGTTGAAGGTAACTGAGCTATTTGACCCAGAGAGAAGGCCTTGGACCTTGAGAGTCGTATTGAGTCTTACTGTAGAAGATATTGCAGTATAGAAAGGTGATATCGCACCGTCAGAGAAGCTGTGGTGTGGGATATCACAAGTAAAGAGTCAAGTGAAAGAGGAAGTTTGTGCATCGTCTTAGAGGCTACGATGCGATAAAAGTCAGTTCCCTATCAGATCCAGTGAGTAAGAGAGAAATAGGCACGTAGAGAGATCCCATTGGCTAAGAAGAGATAAGAACCACTAGGATGCTACAGAACCCGGTTGAGGACACTTGAATCTTCAGCCAACCCATCCAAGATCACTTCGAGTGAGACTTCAGGCCGTTCTGTGGTCTGTTACTGAAAGGGCCAGTGAGCTAGGGGTTTTGTTGGTACAATTAAAGTAAACCCGGGTCTGCCCAGTAGAACCAACACCAAATAAAATTAGAAACCCATTCAATCACACACTTTATATGGCACATGTTTCAAGAATTTCCATAATGGAATGATCATTCAGGCATGCCGAGCTGGTTGCACGATCATTTGGTAGGTTGAATGCAGCACGCTTTAAAACTAGCACTGTGCGAACCATCTCCCATTCCATTGTCATCACTAACAGTTATCACTGTAGAGCATTTTAGCCACCTTTCTCTCATATTTCCTGAAAACCCTGTATCCCTTCCTCTGTTTCCATCATGCCGAACCGATTCGAGCCAGAAAGTTACCAAGATCTATTTCAAATGAAAAAATTTATGGAATGTAGGGAAGTGTTTTTTTGATCCGGTTGGAACCCATTCTTCCATTCAATGCAAGGTTATGATGAGGAAATATCATTTCTTTTTGCAATGGGTTTCGATGGGAGGAGAACTATGGCAGGTCACCTTTCCTTCCAAGTCACTGAGAAGTCGATTACCCATGCCACTAAGCTTTCCTGAGAGCGTGAGCGATGGCACAAACATTGGTTCATTCCACGAGCATCACATAATTTTTCTCTCAATCCCGAGTTCCAGCATGTATCAGACGTAAAAGGCTATTGTCATAGTTGGATAAAGCCAGAATATATCAAGACGTTGACAATCATTATTCATCTGGTTACCTGCGAAGGTAATTTTAGCGTTTTCAAATCCTGTCACCTTCACTTACTGGCTCACTTTGTCGATAATAGATGTTTAAATTTTCCTTTCCTTTTCCTTCATAGCTTGGAAAAAATGTCAAATTTGGTAAAAAAGAATACCCTTCATCCCAAGAGTAGCTTGTACCACCACAGTTTAATCAAATTGTTAATCCTGGGCCAGCTCGAGGAGAAAAACCAACCTTGGGAGACCTTTGTGTTCAAGGTGCTTAATCCCCACCCTAATATCCATAAATGATCCTGTCATTTTCACCATGAGCCAAGTCAACCCTCGCATGTAGAAGAAGAAAATACCAACATTGTCCACCTTGATGTTATATTAGAACCTAACTCACCTACGCAAAATATCCCTGCTAGTCTTGTGTCTGCCGAATTTGTACCTTTTTCACGACCTTGTATCAGAAGAAAAAAGGTTAAAAGTGTTCAGCGTATGCTCTAGCCTAGTACCTATACCGCAGTTCAGTCTGATGTGCAGAATGGTCATTTAGATGATGAAGCCGAGGTAGAGGAAACCAACCCAAATTCTTCCCTGTTAGCATTAGCTAGTCTTTTTGCTGAGTTACTCAAGGACACCGATCAAATTGTCATTCCTGCATCTATCCAAGATATCAGTCCTGAAGAACCCCTTCCTACTATTGATTTGGATTCTCCTTCAACAGGAATGATTCCTCCATGGGATTTCAACCAGTCCCCAGGGCCATTTACGTTGCCACAACCAAAAATAGATTAGCTAAATCACAATCTGGCTCAGTTAACAAAGCCGAATAAGTACATGTTAAGTTGATTGCAGAACTTCATGAGGAAAATAGAGAATTACAGTTATAGATTAAAAATATGGAGGACCTCCATAAGACCATTAGTTTATCACAGAGGGATCGACAAGCAAAGCGTGCCCTTTTGAAAGCTCAGGCTAAGAAATTGAATTTCAAACAACCCACTTCATCAAAGTCGGAGGCAGCTGCTGATGCATCTCTGCCTCCTTCCTAATGCTATCTTTTATTCTCTTACCAGTGGGACCTGTCATTCTTCCGGTATAGGGGAATTTTGGTCCCCATTTTGTCACCATTTTTGGGTTAAATAATTTACATATTAACACATGTTTTGTTACCTTTTGGCATCTTTTTCACCATGCAGCTCACCATTCAAGCCTCAGGTATGAATAAATTTAAGGTTTATGTCAATTATGTTTATTATCATCATTTTATGGTTTCAATGGTTAAAATTGACATGTTATGAAGTGCATTTGATATATTAATTCATGTGTATAATTGTTTGCAAGTTATATGGTCTTTTAGATAGTCTAACACATATACACACTTTCAGCTAGATATATGGAGAGCATATCCAGCTTGCCGTCCAGATCACCAAACAAACCGCACATTGTTGGTAGTAGATTTCTGTGCGTTAAAGGCATGTCAACGGCCTTGAACTATTATAACCATGTGCTAGAATCTGAGCATCAGCCTTCTTCTACAAGAAGTGCTCATCTAATGTCTCTGCGTGACACATTGATGCCTGCTCTGATTAAGACTGAATTAATATGCCACATCGCGCACCGGAAGGAACCCGATTTGTGAAGGAGGAGGAATTGTCATCTGTTAGTTGTTAATGTAATTATTTGTTATAATGACTGCCTTATCGTGAAGAGCAGTTGACCACTAAAGGGTTTACTTTCTCACCTTCCATCAAGAAATGTATATATAGGCATTGTTATGCGATTTAGAACGACTCTTTTTATTTGATATGTGATCAGTTAAGTTTGAAAACTCTGTAATGCTACCTTTTGATTTAATGAAAGTTCTATTGCGCTGTGTATGATCGTGTTCTATTGACAAAGCATCACTCTGTTTGCTGGGAGGCCCCCCCGACAATCAGAGTTTTATATCTTCGTGTATTTCTCTTCTTTGTAACTAGAATAGTTTTATTTTATGTAATTTCATTCATGTAATCGTTTATGATAAATTTTGTAGCATAGATTTTAGTTTAATATCATGCTGATTAGGTTGCTTTCATTTACAAGTTAGCAACCGATTGTGCCTAGAATAGTTTTCAATTTCTTCTACAAAGTCTTTATCATTCATTGCTTGATTTCTAGACTAAATTCATTTGATTAAATCATAGTACATTTCATTTTATTTATTTCTGTTTTTGTCATGAATTTGCTTAAGAGTATTTCAGTCTATTCGATGATATAATTTCCTTTTTGAATTATGAAATTAGTATAGGTTATATTGTTATGGAATTCAATCATTAAGTAGATTTACTTCTTGCTTTTACATTTCATTAGCATATGCATGAGACAACTTTCTTCAATAAATCATTTAGATTCATTTCTTTCTTAAAATTTTAGCATTTTCTTTAAGCAGATTGTCATACAAACAACTTGTTCCGCCCCTTATACAGACCTTCATTTCAACCTGCTATCTAGTCACTCATTCAGCCTTGTTTGTCTTCAATCTATTTCGAGCTTATCTTCTTAGTTTTCAGACTCTCTTTTAATGGTAGTGGTTAGATAGTGATTTTATTTTCTCTTAAGATTCTTAGATAAAGATAGTTAGACTACTTGTTAGACTTCATTTTTCTTTTCTCCCTTCTTATCACTTTATGCCTAAAGAATTATGTTATGTATTTTAATCTTTTGTATTGACTTGTAATTAAATTTGAATTGTTCCTTCACATATAAATTTTTAAATGTATTAAAAGATTAAGTATTATTGCTCGTAGTAATAACATTTATCTTCTTAATCATATAGTTGTAAAAAGAATCCATAGAATATAACTTAGATTATCTTTATAAGTCTTATTCTTGCTCATAGATTATGTTTACCTCCTTGTAATATTATTTTATCTTTTGCAAGTAAAGCTCAGAGGCTTATTGTTTATAGATCATTATGTTTACTATAGCTTGTAGTTGGACAGTTCTTAGTCTACATATATTTGTATAAATTAAGTTAGATGTAATTCCCTTTAGCTTCTTCACCTCATTTGAAATCCATTTTGATACTTCTCCTACTCTTGTCCCAATTACAGTAAACCCTTGTCCTCAAAATAATCAAGGACAGTGGAATTAGTGGCCATCTATTAGTTGCATGTATAGCTTTTAAGAAACATAATTAAGTTGTTATAAATTCTTCCTTGTAAGTTGTTTTTCAGTAAAATAAACCTTCTTATAAAGAATAGTTCGTTGTCATTACATTGCCTATATCTTTGTCTTTGAGTAATTATTTATAAGTAGAGTAGTATAATTTGATACCACTCTGCCTAGTTCTCTGTTTTTATTAACTTAACTATTTTAGATCCTTGAGAGTTCAACTTAAGGTCTTTCAATCTTTATTTTATTAAAGTATTACCACAATACTCTCTACTTTCGCATATATTTTGTGGCAACTCTAAGCCTACCAACCCCTGTCAATAATTAAATATTAGGTAAATTATTAAAGACAATATTTTGCTCAACATTGATGTCACTATGATCACGATGTTACTATGTTTATGAGGTTACAATGTCATGATTATCATAGGATTCCTTTGTTTATGATTTCAATTTATGTTTATATGTTTCATTATTGAGATGTGAAATATATGATGTGGTGCATAAATACCATATTATGATGTGACTGATTGAAGTATTATATGTCATGTGTACCTATGTTGAACTAAATTTGTTACATGAAAATAAATGGTGATAATGATGTGGATCAATTCATAATCGAGTGGAAATGCTAGTTATAAATGTGTATTTTGTGAAATACTAACCCACAGGACACACGGATTATGAGATAGGAGGGCACTTGATATGATATGTGGAATAAGAACTTGCTATATGGTAAACCTTAGCAACCAAAAGTGATGATATGATGACACATACCAATAATATCAAGAGCAGTAGAGTATGAGCTAATAAGGGTGTAGAGCCAGTATGTTGAGAGGGATTGATGTATTTCCCACCCTATGTTTCTATGATACACGAGGTCGTGGGAGGATCATGATGAAACACACTACCCATGTTGTTGTGATTATGATGGTCGAAATCTTGCTAGGATAGGATAGGTTTGTTATTCAATCGACGTTATCGCTATTAGGTTCTTATGTGGTTAGTTTGGTGAAGTCAACATCCACTTTTGTTCTAGTAGAGAAAGGATAGGGAGGATGTGGATGTAGGTAAATATGGGACGATATGTTAGTTATTATTGTTGAGTTTTGGGTATTTCTTGATCTTAGATAGTAGTAGTAGGTACCCTTCCTTGTACTTGATTCATGAAACTAACATAAACATAATGATAATGATATGGAATCTTAAAAGGTTAACTATTAAATGAATGAGAATGTTAAAGTAATTGTATTGTATATATATGATTTGTGTTTCTGCATTAGGGGAGGGACACTATTATTAGTTAGCAGGTATGCATAGACAGGATGGAGTTTGGTTATAGTACATATCCAACCTGTGCATACACTGGCCATGCATGCACACTTTGCACATGTACAATAGTATTGATATATGAATAATAGACATGATAAATAATTGTATAAGTTGTTATGAATAACTAAGTTAATTGTGCAACAATCCAATAAAAATTATAAGCATTTAAGTTGTTTAGTATATGTGACCATTGTGATAAGAAATTGATTGAGTATCTTCAATTAGAATAGTTGTAAGGAAATTATCGTGATTAAAACATAAAATATTGTTCCATGTGAGTAGGAGAATTTGTATTGTTTAATCGTTATCATGGTTGTTTGAAACACTTAAGGGTTCCTTGTTTACAAATATAATGATGCTTCTTGGTACTAGGGTACTTATTAGATAAACCAATAAATATTATTTTTATTTATTTAACACTAATTATCATTATTTATTATTATTATTATTATTATTATTATTATTTAATTAATATTAATGATGACATAATTGTCATGTTATCACACTGTAATTGGTCCTATGGTTGTAGTAGGCGAATCATAGGGGTAACCATTTCAAACCAATATTTAGATTGTATTCTAGCCTATACAATTAGAGAGCGCTCTCTCTATGTCACAGGGTCATTCACATACACATTTGGCTTTAAGCAAGCATTTAGAAGGCTAGATAGATTATGAAAATAGGATATTTGTTATTTCAAAAGTGGTAAAACAGACAAACAAGAAGTACCATTGGGAAATGGAGTCACAGACCGAATCAATCAAAGGTATTATAGTGGAAATGAGTGGATATTTTTCTTTTTAATTTGAGGCAAAGTAGGCGTCACATTCAGTCAAATATCTTCAAGTGGTGGTAGGATAAAGGAGAAGGAACCTAGTGAAGCAAGAGGCACCTATCTATGGATGAATCTCTTGCACCACCTTTAGCAAAAGCAACAATAAAGGATAATAATTGATACAGAGCACCTAACCGAAGATGAATTCTATAGAAGTCATCATAAACACATCGCAAATGCAATATATGATGCAAGGAGCACTTAATGAAATGAATTCCTCACCTAAAACTAAAAAGAATTGGCAGAAAATCACAGAAATGAAAATGATGCAAATAGGAAACACGAACTGAATGTAGAAAACCACGATGAATCTCAGAAACGCAGAATAATATTTCTCATTAACACTTCCAAGAAAGTTTATAGATATATAAAAAATAAGAGTGGAAGGATTCTGAATGAAAGTTACAATCCTTTCTTCCTCTATCGAGATTACATTTATAGTGTCATGGGCTCCCGAGACCATCCTTGAAACAAAGCCAAATTCAGTTACAAAATTTGGGAATCAATCCTGAATCATCATTGCAAATCCTAACAAATTCTCTAGGCAGAAGATTCTCCATGATTTACACATAAAATAAGAAATATGGGGTAACAGACACGCTGGATAAAAAATGGCAATGGGGAGTTTGGGATGCAGGATTGTTTGACTGAAAATGAAATCTACACCATTGAATTTATCTCTCAGATGAAATCTACATCGTTGAATTTATCCACTCTTCATCTCCATTTCGCACCCCAAACTGATCTTCTTCCTCCTCGCACCTTTGGCTTGCGAAATCATTTTTGGCCATAGATATGAATCTTCAACAAATATTACCCGTCGAACAATGAAACCCTTGAGCAATTTTGCACTTCGACCTCCTACTAAACTTCTTTCTTATTTCCATTGTGAAATTGATTTGGGTTGTAGATCAAACCTCTACCATGATCCCCGCCATCAAAAGTGTGGGGTCCTACCTCATTTCGTAGCCTCAAAATATTTTATCCCTCATGTACCCTTTGGATACGAAAATCACATCCCCCATTGATATAATTTCTTCTTAGATCTACACCATTGAAATATGCACCATCGCACTCCGTCAAGTGATCTTTGTGCTCCCATTCTCTGAGCGTGATATAAAATGGGATGAGAACACATCATTTAGGCACATTTTACATTACGCAAGACTTCTCTGACTTTGAGTGTGCAAGTTATCTTGGTGAAATCAATCTCCACAAGATTCATTCTAGGCCGTCGATCTAGGGTCAAGCTGCGGGCTGCAGAAGATGGAAATAAGAATTCTAACTCTTCATAATAAAAATTCACCTTTTCCGCTTTCACCTTTCCACATTTTCCCTTCCTCCTCCATCTTTAGTGCAAATGAAACACAGATCATCCAACTTTCTTTGCCAAAATTTCTCCTCTTCTGCCTCTGCATTTCCTCTTCCTCCCTTCCACTTCCACCTTTCACAGAAAACGGAATATGGAAAGAAGATTTTCAATTCTATGGGGGCTCAGTTTTGAACTTTCCACTTCCACCTTTAGCGAAAAGCGGAAGGAATATTTTCCAACTTTAGTGATTGCAATTCCACCTTTTCTACTACCACTTTTCTTCTTCTGTCATTTTCTTTCTCTGCCATTGATCTTGTACAAGAACTCTCTGAATCGTTGATTGGGAGGATCATGGAATGTGGAACTTCAACCCTTTATGATCAAATTATTACATTTTCCTCTTTTCGATCTTTTCCCCTCTTCTGTCTTCCAGACCATTGATCTTTGGTAGGAGTGCTTTGAGCCATAGATCTTGGACTGCAGAAAATGGAAGTCGGCTTTCCCAAGATTTGTAACCTGAAACCTCACCTTTTCTACTTCCAACTTTTATTGGGCTATTGATATTGGGTGGAAACATTATGTGTCGTCAGATCATCGAAATGCGGAAAGCAGAATTTGGATTTATCACTTTCCATAGTTGAAACTCGCCCCTTCCTCCTTTCAACTCCTGATTTTGCCTTGGAGGAAACGATTTTTTGGCCTTTGATCTTCTCCACTGTGCATCCATGTCATCCATTGCTATCATATTTTAACCTTGATCCAATTTTTATTACTTAGGAATATTTCCAAGGTTGCGCATAAGGATTTTTGTATTGTTTTCTTCACTCTTGACCAGGGATGGATCCTTCAAAACCTGCTCTAGACCTTTGCAAGTGGAATTAGAGTAGATGCCTATGTAGAAAACTTCAAAATTTAGCACAGGTGCTAGCAGTGACCGGAAATAAGGGATGCTATCCTCCATGTGAGGTATAAAAGAACCACATAGACCAAGTTCCTGATCCATTGGGCTGGTCCCAAACTTTCCTGAAATCCTCAAAATTTGCTCTAGCTTTTGTAACTTCAAATTTACCTGAAAAGAAAAACCAAATGATAGCTCCTCTTGGGGACCTTACTACCTTCACCTTGGGATTTAATTCTATCAGAGATCCATCCACACATGCAATATTAAAAATAAATGGTATATACAATGTCATGGGAACTGTACTTACTTTACAAAAAATAATGCTCAATGAGGTGTGTCCCATTTACAGGAGCTCCAGATACTAAACCAACTTCCATCTCTTCCAATAGGTAGGAATTATTCCCTTTGAAATTCAAAATATTGTAAGGACCTTTCCACAGGTGATCAAAATGACCATGCTTCCCTTTTTCCTCATGTGGTGCATCCCACAACAAAACTACATCTCCCAAGTGGAAATCATCAGGCTTCATCTTTCTGTCAAATATTTCTTTCATTTTTTCCTAAATTGTTTTGAGTTTTGTCAAATAGTTGCTCCCTTTGTTGCTGTAATTCAATCAACTAATACACCCTCCTCTAGGTTGGATGGGTTTCATTTTCCTCTTATAGTAGCAATTTCATCACTGGAAAGCCCAGGGAGCTAGGAAAAAATACCTCAGAACCATAAACCAGCTGGAATGGTGAGGTGCTAATGGATTTCTTTACGCTGATTCTTTCATCCCACAAAGCATGAGTCAATTTTGTATGCCAGACCTTCTTGTTGTCCTACAACTTCATTTTAATGATTCTCATGAGGCTCTTATTTGAATATTCAACCAACCCATTTCCCTGTGGGTAGTATGTTGTGGAATGTCCCAATTGTATGTTATATTTGAAGCAAAATTGTTAGAAAACAAGACCACAGAGCAATAACAGATATATAGTTAAAGCAATAAACAAGATGAAAAACACATTAAAACATTACAGAGATACACATATATAATGTGGTTCACCCAAATGATGGGCTACGTCCACAAAGAAATTGCTAGTCCTTTTATTACAATCTAGAAAGATGAAGGGATACACCCTGCAGCAAAACCGTTGCACTTCCTCTTCATGCTCTCACAGTCTCTCTTCCAATACAATACAATACCATACTCAGTCATTTTACAATGCTTTCTTTTATAGGGGAAATACAATGGGAAAATTCTAGGGTTAACCGCAATATTGTTGGCCAACACACATGCCAAAAAATTCTCTCGGGGGATCCACCTCTGAACCCCCATTTTCTCGGGGGCACTTCCCCTGAACCCCCGTATCTCGAGGGCGCTGCCCCTGAACCCTTGTGTCTTGGGGGCATTTCCCCCAAACCCCATTTTTTGAGGTGCTGCCCCGAACCCCAAGGTAGGGGGAATGAGTGTATAGTACTCCTGGGTTACAATCACAACTGAATAATATCTCTGGATCTGAAAGATTAGGCTCCACAACTGACATTCTCCCACTTGGAGACTAATCACAGCAAATCCACCGCTACTGCACTTGCTGGACTATGCTTTGGACCTTGGACGTGGAAAATTTCTTATTTTCACCTTCATGCTTGAAGGCCAACATAAACCGAGCAAGAAATCAGTTTCTCTCTGGTTACTCCCTTTGTCAACATGTCTGCAGGATTCTGGCTAGTATGTATCTTTTCCAGTTTTAACAATTCTTCATCTATAACAAATATTATGAAGTGGTACTTGAGTTGTATATGTTTAGTCCTCGAATGAAAGGCTGAGTTCTTTGCAAGATGAATGGCACTCTTCCTGTCACTGTACAGCTTACTATTCTCCTGCTTCTTACCCAATTCTTCCATGAACCTCTACAACCAAATCATCTCCTTACTAGCCTCTATAGCAGCAACATACTCTACTTCCATTGTTGAAAATGCAACAAGCTGTTGCAGTTTTGAAATCCAACTTACTGTTTTTCCACCTATAGTAAACACATACCCTATGGTGATCCTCCTACTGTCTTTATCACTAGCCATATCTACATCAACATATCCCTGTAGAACAACGTCTGAACCTCCAAAACATAATGCATGAGAAGTGGTACCTCTCAAATACATGATAATCCATTGTACTACTTTCCAATGCTCTTTACCTAGATTATTCATATACCTACTCACAACTCCCACTGCATGTGCAATATATGGTCGTCTGCACACCATGGCATACACCAAGCTCCCAACCACTGATGAATATGGAATCTTGGACATGTAATCTATCTCTTCCTGTGTCTTTGGACACATATCCTTGCTTAGTTTGAAATGGATTTCCAAAGGTGTACTGACTTGTTTTTCAGTCTGTATTCTAAACCTCTATAACACCTTTTCTATGTAGTCACCTTGAGACAATGTCAATTTGCAATTTTTCTTGTCTCTTGTTATTCTCATACCAAGGATTTGCTTTGCAGCACCCAAATCCTTCATTGCAAATGATTTAGCTAGTTTTCTTTTGAGCACATTTATATCCTGCATGTTAGACCCTGCAACAAGCATGCCATCCACATACAATAACAAGATAATATATATTTCGTTATATAGCCTCTTGAAATAAACACAGTGGTCAAAATGACATCTATCATAACCTTTTTCTGTCATAAACTTATCAAATTTTAAATACCACTAGCTTGGAGCTTGCTTTAGGCCATACAAGCTCTTCTTCAACCTGCAAACCAAATTCTCCTTCCCTTTGACCTCATACCCTTGTGGCTGCTGCATACAAATCTCTTCCTCCAAATACCCATGGAGAAAGGCCGTTTTTACATCTAACTGTTCAATATGCAAATATTCTACCGCCACTAGACTTAAAATAGTTCTAATTGAAGTCATTTTAACAACAGGAGAAAATATTTCATTAAAGTCTATACCTTTCTTTTGTGAAAACCCCTTTACAACAAGTCTAGCCTTGTACCGCTTCTTTCCTCCATCTTCTTCCTTCAACCTGTAAACCCATTTATTCTGCAATGCCCTTTTTTCTGTAGGCAACTTAACCAAATCCCAAGTCTGGTTTCTTACCAATGAGTCCATCTCCTCATCCATGCCTTGCTCCTACTTCTTTCTAGTTTCTACCTACATTGCTTCTTCAAAACATTTTGGTTCACCAGAATCAATCATCAATAAATAATACAGTGAAGGAGAGAATCGTTCAGGGGGTCTACTTAACCTGGTAGAATTTATTACAGTTGCAGGAGTTTTAGGTACCTGCTGCTGCTCTTCATTTTCTGGTGCTTTTGGAACTTCATTTTCTTTGATTTCATCAAGCATTGTGTACTCTGTGTTTTCCTTTTCTTCTTTCTTTCCCTGCAACTGATCTTTGTACATGAACTTTTCATTGAATACTACATCTATACTCCTAATGATTTTGTGATTTTCAATATCCCATAAGCGATAACCAAAATCATCAACCCCGTATCCAATAAAGGTACATTTCTTGGATTTAGCCTCAAGCTTTGTTCTATCATCTTTATCAATATGGACAAATGCTTCACAACCAAAAGTTCTCAGAAATGAGTATTTTACATGTTTACCTGTCCATGCCTCCTTTGGAATGCCACCATCCAAAGCGCTTGAAGGCCCTCTATTTATTAAATAAATAGTAGTGTTTACAACATCAGCCCAAAACTATAAGGGCAACCCTGCATGCAATCTCATACACCTTGCATGCTCCATGATCCTTCTGTTCATCCTTTCTAACAAACCATTTTCTTGGGGTGTTCCAGGGACTGTCTTCTCTCTGCAAATCCCATTGTGTGAACAGTAACTATCAAACTCCTTGCTGCAATACTCACCTCCATTATCAGATCTGAGACATTTCAACCTTTTTCCTGTCTCATTCTTAGCCAAAGCTTTCCACTTCTTAAAAGTATCAAACACATCAGATTTCTGTCTAATGCAATAAACCCAATTTTTTCTAGTTGCATCATCAATAAAAGTAACATAATAATGAGAGCCACAAAGAGATTGTACCTGAGCTAGTCCCCATAAATCTATATGGACAAGCTCTAAATTTTCACTCTTCTTTTGTTTCCCAACCCTGAGAAATCTAACTCTCTTATGTTTTCCATAAACATAGTTCTCACAAAATTCCAAACTTACCTGCTTCAGATCAGGAAGCAGTTTCCTTGAGTGGAGAATCTCTATCACATTCTCACTCATGTGGCCAAGCCTATGATGTCACAACGCCGCACCTATTTCTGTGGAAGCTATAGAGATATAATAATTAGTATTATGAGGACATAAATATAACGTACCTATCCTATCTCCTTTTTCAATTACCATTGATCCTTTAGTGATCTTCCACCACATTTATCCAAATGTAGACAAAAAACCGCTATCTCCCAACTACCCTATTGAGATTAGATTTATTTTCATAGCAGGAATGTGCCTTACATCCTTTAGCAGCCATTCACTTCCATTATTTAACTTAATCCATACCTTACCCTTTCCAACAATTTTACATGGTTCATCATCCCCCAATAGCAAATTCCCAAAATCACCTTGAACATAATCATGAAAGAATTTCCTATGGGGTGTAGCATGACATGAAGCCCCTAAATATACTACTTAGTAATCACTAGTATTATCTAATGCAAGAATCAAAGGATCTTGTAACACATCACCTACTACATTCGCTTCCTGAGTAGTCTCTTGCTGTCTGTCTCCTTTTTTCTTTGGAGCTCTGCAGTATTTCTTCAGATGTCCTTTCTTACCACAGTTCCAGTAATCTATTTTTCTAAATCTAGACTTAGATCTTCCCTTTTTAGACTTGCCACGATTTCTTGGGCTCCTTCCTCTCTCGTTTTGTCTCCCTCTGCTCTCCACGGTTAACGCATTACCTGATGTCTCACCTGTGCTTTTTCTTCGCATTTCCTCACTAAGAATAACACCAACAACATCATCAAACTTAAGAGTGTTTGAACTAGGGAAATAGTTACTTACAACGATGACCAAGCCATTCCAGCTTTCTGGCAATGAGCACAAGATTAGAAGAGCCCTAACCTCATCATCAAAGTTCGCTTTTACAGAACTTAACTGACTGGTAAGTGTATTAAACTCATTTAAATGGTCAGCAACATATCCACCTTTCAACATCTTCATATCAAATAAACGCTTCATTAAAAATACCTTGTCAGAATCCAAGGGTTTTTCGTAAAGCTTATTCAATGCGCTCATCACACCCTTTATTGTTTTTTCTTTCAAAATATTGAAGGCCACCGATGAAGCTAGGCACAACCGTATTGTTCCTAGTGCCTTTCTATCAAGAACCTCCCATTCTTCATCCTTCTTAGCTGTCAGCTATTTTGCTTTTCCACCCAACGATAGGTACAGATCCTTCTGGTATAGATAGTCTTCCATTTGCATCTTCCATAACTGATGGTTTTGGCCATTAAATTTCTTGACCCTAAACTTTCATTCTTCCACCATTGCTCCCACTTGAACCAGGAAATATTCTTTCCTACGAGTTTACCAACCAAATAGACCTTTTGGCTCTGATACCAATTGTTAGAAAACAAGACTGCAGAGCAATAATAGATATATAGTTAAAGCAATAAACAAGATGCAAAACACATTAAAACATTACAGAGAGACACAGATATAATGTGGTTCACCCAAACGATGAGATACATCCATAAAGAAATTGCTTGTCCTTTTATTACAGTCCAGAAAGATGAAGGGATACACCCTGCAGCAAAACCGCTACACTTCCTCTTAACGCCCTCACAGGCTCTCTTCCAATAGAATACAACAACATCCTAAGTCATTTTACAATGCTTTCTTTTATAGGGGAAATACAATGGAAAAATTCTAGGGTTAACCCAATACCACGAGTCCGCATTACTATTGGCCAACACGCATCCCAAAAAATTTTCTCAGGGGATCCGTCCCCGAACCCCCATTTTCTTAGGGGCGCTGCCCCCGAACCCCCTTTTTCAGGGTGCTACCCCGAACCCCAACGCAAGGGGAATGAGTGTACAATACTCCTGGGTTATAATTACAACTGAATAATATCTATGGATATGGAAAATTAGGCTCCACAACCAACAAAAATTACACTATCTTATTTGTCTTCAATGTAGGTGCATTGTTAGTGATTATCTTCCTAGGAACCCCAAATCTTGACAAGATATTCTCCTCCAAAAACTGCATGATCACCATATCGGTGGCTTGTCTTGTGGGGATGGCTTCGATCCATTTAGTGAAGTAGTCAGTGGTAGTGAGCATCCACTTCTGTTGTCCTGAGGAAGAAGGATTTATTTCTCCAATGAAATCTATATCCCATTGCTAGAAAGGGGCTTCAACTTGTATGGGTTTAAAAGGCAATGGTAATAGCTTCCTTCTCCCCTCAAATATTTGACATTCGTGGCAGGCATAAACTTTCTTGTGAGTATCAGAGAATATGGTGGGCCAATAAAACCCCACCCTCATGATTTTGTTTGCAGTGACCTTCCAATAGTGATGGCCTTCACATTATCCTGCATGGAATTCATCAATTGGCCTCTTTGCCTCCTTCTCATCTACACAGTTTAGCAGCACCCCTCCTGGCTTGTTCCAATAGAATTTTCCATCTACTATGCAAAACCTAGATTCTTTCTACTTGAGAAATCTGGCCCTTGTCTTGTCCATACCCTGTGGGGCTTGTAGATGTTGTAACACAAAAATGATCTCAGTGTACTGTTGAGCCGCAAAAAGACCACATTTTATTCACCTTTAATATACCATTTGTCACCTTATTCCTATCTTATTCTTCCATAAAACCATTAATATTCACCACTTCATAATAAATATGAGTTTATATTACCATTTTCCAAATCATTTATTTTTTAGTATTTTGAGTGAATTTGTGGTTAATTATTAAGAAAAATAACATATTTTCATTATACTTTAAAGCTGGACGAGTTTGGTGATGCCTACAGGTGTATTTGAGGACTTTAACAAGCTCAAAAGTGACCACCTAGCCTCATTTGAATTTCATCCTCAAGATGTGGGCTAATTTCAAGGAGAAGATCATGGAAATGTGGAGATGGAATATCTTATCCAAGATATCATGGAGGATTTGAAGGGATGAGTTGTAGATTTGTTGAGAATTTTGAGGGATAAGTTGAGAGAATAGTGGATTTGTAATTATGATTAGTTATCTTGAATTCATGTATAAATAGGAGGGCTCTCTCCTCAATTTGGTTAGAGGCCTCTCTAGTGGTTTGGTAGTAGAGAACTGGTTCATCTTTTGAGATAGTCATGGATTTGATCCTATTGTAATAGATTTCATATTTTAGAATAGATAGTTCGATTTTTTCATATTTTGATGTATTGGTTATGAATTAGTTGTATTGATTTTATGTGAGCTCACAAGATAATGTTGATTGCTTTATATCAGTTTATTTTATGCAATCTTATGCTTCTATAGATTAAGTTTATTTTCATGTTATTTCTTGTTTTTGTAAGTTTAATTCAATTTCAGTCATGTATTTTTAATTTCGGTTATAGATTAAGTTCAATGACACTCTGCCCCTGCATATATTTTGTATGTACCTCACAAGTTTATGCTCTCTCTGAGTTGACTATTAAATCATTGGATATATGTTATAAAATTTGTTTAATATTTTACCCAACATTTTGGCGTCATTGTCGGGGAGGTGCTAAAAATGATAAGAGTTTAGATAGATAGATAGTTCAGTTTTTTCATAGAAAGGGGGAGGAAAAACGGTAATACACAAGGATGGCTTCACTACAGAATTTCCAAGATTTCCGTGGTGTAATAGCTAGACACATCCACTTTAGTGGGTCACCCCAAAGCCTTGATTGTTATTTCTGTAAGCGTTTTATTTTTCTGCAAGATTATTTTCTTTCATCTTTTGCAAATGCGAGTTTGTTTTTATGCAAATTTTCCCTTTTCATTTTTAGTTTGGATTGCTCTCATTTTTGGGCCCGCCTTTATTTCACACTAACTTGTTTTTAATTTTGTATATGTTCATTTTTGTTTTGTATAGAGTTTTATGCACTTTTTATTCCTGTTTTTGCATTTGTTTTGTACTAACCCGTTTCATACTGTATTTTTCTGCATTTGTCATATACTTGTTTTTCATTTTTAAGCATTTGATTTTATGAGTGTAAGTTTGGATTTGGAATTACTCACTGAGATCCTTGCAAAAGCTGGGATCTCATCTTCTCAAGAAGAGATCTTGACTGCAATTAAAAATGCAATCACTCCTCCAGAAGCAAAGGAAGAACCATCGTCTGAAGAGTTCTATATATCTGAAAATGAACAAGAATGTGATAAGGAAATTAAGGAGGATGAAGAAGAGATCTCAAGTGATCATCATGCAAATGAAAGTTGCGTCGAACAATGGTTCCAAGTAAGTATTAAGTTAGATAGGTTCTATTTTTGCTTTTATTTTATTAATTTACATTTTCAACATTTAATCTTTCCTATTATTTTACATTCTGGATTTAGTTTTTCAGAATTAAAACATAATCTTGGTTTACTAACAAATTGTTAAATAGATGGTTACATTGGAAATTTTACTTTATGTAAATAATCTTTAATTTTTAATTAAAATAAAGTAGGTAGGTTTTAGTTTTATTTTCAATTTAAAATTAGCATGCTTTAATTTGCTCTAATGTTTCTATTTGCTAAAATTTTCATTTTTGTCTTAATTACTATTTTGTTTTAATCTTTTAAATAAATATATATATAGCTTTCTTTTTATTTCTTTTTTATTTTTCATTCATGTTAGGAACACAAATTTCTAGTTTGCATCTTTTAAATCTAAGAATATCTTGAAATAAATTTAAAAACAAAATTTAAAAAGAATATCTATTAGAATTTTTTTAATTAATTATCTAATATTAGTTTTCTAATTTTAATAAATTAATTTAACAAAAACTAGTAATATTGAACATATATATCTATATATATAAACTTAAATAAACCTATGTTTCTTTGTTGTTTCTTTGTTAGCCTTCTAGTTTTAATTTTAATAAAGTTAGTAATATATATATTATTAAATTAATAAAAAATTTGAAACTTTTAAAACAAGTTTAAAACTCTTAAAACTCTTTAGTTTTAATTTTAAGTTATTATATAATAGAAATATTTCAAATCTTTAAAAACAAATAATAAACATTATATTAAAACAATACCATTTCTAAAATATTAATAATTAATATTAAAAAGAAAACATACTTTAAAAAAATTTATTATAAAATAAATAAAACAAACAGAGTGTTTTCTCCATGTTGAAACTTGCAAAAAAAAAATTATTATAAAACGTTTCAGTCTTTCATTCACAACTTGCAAATGCTTCAGCCTTTCATGCGCAACCTGCAAACACAAACACTAACAGTCTATCATATAAAACCTGCAAACATAAAATTAAAATAATAACAACAAAACCCATCAAATTTTTCCAATAAAGTAGAGTATATAAGTACGATATACTCCTCGCTCAAGCTTAAGCTTAGAGCATCTTCCATATCGAGAATGCTTGCAGCTTCACCTTTACCCACGATCTCAAGATCTCTACAAAAATTTCTCTCCCTCTCATGGTTTACACAATACCATCAATTATTTTTTACTCCACAGCATCTGCTTCAAAAAACATTAGGAACAAGGTACATATATTTTTAATACAGGATATATGCCGATTGTGTGTCTGTATATACATCAACACACTTGAGCTAGCTCTAAAAAGAAACCATTTACCAGAGCAGATTGACAAAAACCAAACCATTAAACTTGGATTTTAAAAGGATTTCCCGTCCCTAGCTGACGAACATCTCAACCCCTCTTTAACGAAAAATCTCTTGTTTTTCTATCCATTAGGTTAGACAACAAATTCTAGTGCATGAAACTAATTTTTGGATCCTGCCTATTTTCTTGTCATGATTCACTCCCTAGCAGAGATCTCATGCCTGTCTTCTCGTAAAATTAGTTAAAAAGAAACATGTTGGATGATGAAATCAGGCACGAAATCGTTAACAATGAGCTAGATAAGAGGCAAACGTTCTAAGCTCTTGCAAAAACAACCGAGCAATATAATTTCATGTAGTTTCGATGCAAATTTTATCAAGAAGTCGCATGGTGAGTGTCAAAGAAATATACATAATGGAGTTTCTAAATATTTCTTAAATGAAATGATATTTTACCCGTATTTTACCCTTATTTAGGCGAAATGAATTTGATATTTTACTAGTATTTAGGTGAAATGAATTCACAGGATTTTACTCCATCCATTCTCCATCATACTCAGGATTTGGAAAACAACGAGCGTTGGAATTTTATGTAGTTTAGGGTTAGATATTGGAACTTGTATTCTAATATTGGATAAGATAAGAAAGGTGCCTTGAGCCCTGAGCATGCTCCACCTTGCACGAAAAAAAGCACATGCCCATATATCATTACTCTCATCAGAATTCTATTTTTTTATTCATCACATCGTAGGTATCAGCCTAAGAATAGGGTGATCAGATGTGTTTGTTACAACTCGCCTCAACGCACAGAAAAATGGCATCCAATTAATTACTCAAACTGATATTTCGGTTTGGTTAGTTAGTTGAATGCTCGGTTGTTAAGGAGAGGAACTTAGTTAGATCAACATGATTCTTTCATGGATATTCTCCTAAGAATTCTACATTCTAGTTGTTAGCAGGAGGTTGTGAGCCATAATTCCATCCATGCCACTTTCAGATCTCACACTCACCTCATCTCCACTATGGTTCAGTTATTCATAAATTTAATGGTTGATCAGTTATTAACCATCTATTTGGAAGGACTGCCTCCTTGATTGAGGTAGGTCATGATTGAGGTTGTTTAGCGTGCAGGACCTACCTTCACAACTCCTATTTTTACTGTTTCTCTACTGGATTACAACCATCATTCATTCAATATTGATTGTATTAGCTTTCTTTCGTTCAGTTCCATATCCTCGATTACAGAGCTATTCCAAGCTCTTCCTTTGCCTAGCTCTTGCAAATCTCACAGCCACACAGTAATTCTCCATTTCCTTTTTCTTCACATTCTGGTGGTAAAATTATACAGTGTAAAAAAGGGAGGAAGGGCCTTGAATGTAGGGATTATACAGTCATATGGGGGGAATAAATTCACCATAGGGGCGTATCGACTTCTCTAATGAAAGTGTAGAGGTATATAAAAAATCCCAAACTATCTACTTTGAATGCATGAAGCGAGAAAGCAAAGCCTGTGGATATTATAAATAAAATGCCCACATATATATGAACTTTACCAGTTTAGAGTTTTTATGGAGCCGATTACACTTTGATATAGATGGATTTATTGATCCGTAGTTATACTTTTCGGATGGCATTGACGTTGTTTCTAATAGTTCAAACTCAAATCGATTAATGGGAATGGCCATTTCTCTGGAAGAATGGATGGGACTCGACTCACGTCTGTACGACGAAGTAGAAACTCATGAAAACACACAGGCAATTCTCGCAGCCCACCATGCATTTAAAACACCAAGACAAATAGAAGAAAAAAAGGAAAAGGCTCCACGGGTATCTCTTTCATCATTACTCTTCTCGTCCAGCTTCACGCTCCTCTGAGAAATTACGAAGCCATGGGGAATTCCATGATAGGACTCGTGGAGAGTTGTAGTTCCTCATGGTTCCAACAAAATTAATACTTGAGTATGAAATCTTAAAAAAAGAGAGCTTAGCATACCATGGGAGCAGGCACAATTTTGACTTGGAGCTGGTTAACTTCGAAATCAATATTTCCCACAGAACTGCCCTCCATGTAATTTTAGCAGAAGACGTCCTCACATATGAGAGCGCAATATATATGTTCTTTATGTTATTAAGCCCTAGATGGACAAGCATATTATATAAGATGACATTATTGTTTCCTATTCTTAGTAAGATTTTATTGAGCTGAGAGGCTCTCTACAGCCCAGTATGGGGTAGATCTTGTAATGTTACGTAACGTTGTCGCGTTACGTAACGTTGTAACATTACTTAACGTTACATAATGTTATGTCGGCTATTAAAAAAAAATAGAAAAAAAAATTAAAAGTAAAGTTACAATGTTATGTCGGCTAAAAAAATAGAAAATTAGAAAGAAAAAAAACAACAACTATATAAATAGCAAGAAGTATCACAAACTACATCCAAATCCTAGCTACCTTGATCCAGCAACAGCAACAACCACTGGAACAGCAACAATAAACCCAGGTAAGAATTTTAAATTTGCTAATCGACAATCAATTCAGAATTTTAAATTTGCATTATGTGGCTGAGAATCTCGGATTGTGCATCTGCATGTGACAGAATGGATTCTGCGCCATTCAATCTGTAAATCCGCCGTGTCAAAGCTTCAACGAAGTGCGAAGCCACTTTGCCCATTGCTCCACAAGGGGCAGAATTCACCGTCATTCTAATCTCTCTGACCAAATCGTTGGCAACCTTTAAATCGTTTCTCTGTATAGCCTCCGCGCATCCCATAAGTAAGTGCACCACACGAATCCCGGATTCTTGCGCCCCGTTATCCACGGCCTGTTGTGCTATTCCACAGCAAGTAGTAGAGAGACTCGAACCCTCATCACTGGACTAGGCATCGAAGCTCTGTGCATGAAAGTTCGTGAGTGTGGAAGAATCCCCAG
Organism: Pseudotsuga menziesii; assembly: GCA_001517045.1. Lineage (NCBI taxonomy): Eukaryota > Viridiplantae > Streptophyta > Pinopsida > Pinales > Pinaceae > Pseudotsuga > Pseudotsuga menziesii. The sequence goes on from LPNX011020262.1 coordinate 45,723, forward strand.
AACATAGAGGCAATCCCTGGAAAATATTGGATCTAATAGAAGGATAAGGATCTGTGGAAAAAACCTGAGGGTTAGATGCCCGGCTTCCATTAAACTGCAAGCCATATTCTTGAATGAGCGCCAAGTCCATAACAGAAAGACTGGGATCATCCTGAGTTGGCTTATGAACCTGCGGGGAATCGATTAGAGATCTGGTGTTCCCAAACAAAATAGCCATGCCCACGCCAGGATTAAGCTCCCCGAGCATGGATTCGATCCACCCGGATAAATCCTAGGGGTTATAATGCACAGCCTCGGCAACCAAATGAGATATTCTTGGGTCTTGAACCGCCCCCATAACGCTCTCCAACTGCTCCAGCCGTTGTGCAACATGAGCTAAATCGGAGGCTTTTACAGTATATCCAGCGTTTGCCATAAGCCCGTCAATATCAGAGTCCACCTTCAGGCCTGACGAAGAAGAATAAGAGGCTATTGTATTCTTGTGCCCGGTACTTGAACCCAGGACCTTGGCAGCCCTTTCTACAGGGTCCATTATAGCTGTGTAACAGCTTGGGAAGCTTATTCCAAGACTTATACCTCCATTCTCAGTGTGGTGCAGCTTTTGAGATCCATTTCCATAAGCTGGAGAGCCATTACTATGAGAAACTCTATGAAAAAAGAAAATAAAAATGACATAATCTGAATAATGTCGTCATCGTCATGATGGATGACCATGCATGTAAGGATGACTAACAGTCATACTCATCATGATGGCTATGATGAACCGGATTTTTTACTGCGTCTCACGTCACGTCAACGAAACAGTAAAAAGTTGAAATGCAAGCTCAGTATTCATCCCGTTAGCTTTATCGTAAAATAAGTTTTCATCGCTTTCAGTAACTCAGAAAATTGGATCAATGGTCAGTCTGCAATGGAGTCAAAACAGTAGTAGTGAATCAGAATCTATACTCTCTCTCCTGCTACCATTACTTTTATTTAGCGCTAAAATACAAGCGAACTCATTTTTCAAACAACCCGGAACACAATGTTCAATATTTAAACCAGCGTAGATCCAAATCCTAGGCTCTATCAAGGGCCGAGAGGGATCAAATCTCCCAAGGTGCAAACCTCTTCTCAGGTATTGCACTCAAGGAGGTTTGCACCACAGGAGATTTGATCCTTCTCGGCTCTTGATAGAGCCTAGGATTTGGATCTACGCTGGTATACAGGTAACAATGTTGAATTCCATCATCATTCGCCGTAAACTATGTATCATCTTTAGGTAAGGTTTCTTCACGTACGTAGACTCATCATTAGTTTTTGAACCAACCTTCTGCGCTGACAACTGAGCGATTAGCTGCTTCTATTTTTGGTAAACCCTTTGAGGACATGGTGTGGATTAAAATGTAGCCTACAAGAGTGTAGAATATGAAAGAGTTTTTAAATAGTAGAAATTATGATATTTAACTTGCTGTGAAATATCTGAAAATGCATATCTCTTAATGCACTCACACTTAAATAAGGGTTGAATTTGTTTCTTATTTGACATGTGAGGAATATTTTTAAATGTTACACTTATTTTGTTTGGAATAAAGCTATTTGTTTACCCATTCCATAATTTGTCGGATTCTATTATTTTCTTAGTTTATTCATGAAGCTATCAGTTCTAAGTTAATATTGATGTCTTCAAGGTTGTGGATTGGAAATTGTATTGACTCATCCATTTAGACCGAAATTATGCAGATAATTAGTTATGGCAATGATTG
>LPNX011020262.1:47802-136201 GCA_001517045.1 Pseudotsuga menziesii
GATAAGTAATGCTAGTTGAGGATATGAAGTTAACTGATTAAATAGCTTGTTCCCAACTGATTATATAAATAAATTAAATATTTTATTTATTTTATCTTCGTTAAATAAAACTTAAATTAGTATATATAATATATATATATACACTAATCAAAATAAAAAAAGAAATATGTTAGTTGTTCTTTTTGTAAATGAATGAAAAAAAAAAAAACAATAATAAAAGGGTTTTTTAAATAAATTTTTATTATAACAACATAAAAATTAACAAAATTTATGTATAAAAAAATATTAGGTAAATAAAAAAAAGTTTCTTGCGCTGAGAGGCGCTCTACAGCCTAGTATGGGGGAGATCTTGTAACGTGATGTAACGTTAATAACGTTTGTAACATGTCGACAAAAAACAATAGTGATAGTGAATATTATGGGAGAGATCTTGTAACGTGATGTAAAGTTTGTAACATGTCAGAAAAAAAATAGTGATAGTCAAATTATGGGAGAGATTTTGTAATACAAAATAAAAAATAATATCACTTTCGTAACATTATTTTTATTAATAAAAAATAAATTTTCTAATAGGCCAAAATAAATGTCGGCCACAAAAACAATGTAATATGGGCGAGATGTTGTAATCTTCCTACCTAACAAAACAATAAAAAAGTAAAAATTTAATTATCCATACAAAAAAATATGTGGGTCAAGAAAAAAACACAAAATTGAATTATCCGCAAAAAAATGTTGGCCTTGCACATGGTTTTAACAACCCATGGTTTTATTGTACATGGTTTAGGAGGCTTTGCACATGGTTTTTAAACCATGTGCATGGCCTCCTAAAAAACCCATGGTTTTATTGTACATGGTTTAGGAGGGCCTTGCAAATGGTTTTAAGACTATGTGCAAGGCCTTCTAAACAACCCATGATTGTAGGAGGGCCTTGCATATGGTTTTAAAACCATGTGTGGGGAAATGATGCAATGTTCGTTCCTAAAAAAATAAAAAATAAAAAAAAATTATATGTCGATTATAAATAATATTAAATATTAATAATAATAAAATTATATGTGGACCTTAAATAAAAAGATGTGTCTTTTGGTTTGAATCAAATCAATGGATACCTAAGAAGAGGTTTTCACCTCTAGATATTTGATCCATCTCGGCGCTTGATAGAGCCTAGGATTTGGATCTACGCTGGTTATAAAAACAATTCAACACTAATAATCAACGTCTTATAATAATAACATACTTATATAAATAAAAATTAACAATAGGTAAATAAACAAAATATAAACATAAAGTAATGTTATAAAATTAATAAATATGTGTCTTTTAAATAGAAGGCTTAGCTGCGACCTTCATTTTTATTTTTGCGCAGTGGGACCTGACACATCTTCCGTTCGGGGGAGGTAGATAGGTAGGCGTTTGTTTCAAGCTGCCAAACTTATCTTAAAAATTCGCTTGTTTGATCATTAAGATAGTATGCTTTTAGAGGGGTCGACCCTCTCTCCCTATTGCGCAATCATTACATAAAGACACATTATGATGTAAAAACTCTGATTTTTTCTTTTATTACAAAACAATTGGAAACCTTCAAAAAAACAAAAACAAAAACACATTCATAGGATAAAATTTAAATTAGCTTATATCTATATATATAGAAATTTATTAAAATAAAAATAAACATATACAAATTTGTTCTTGTGATAATTTAATCAAATGTTAATGTATATATGACACTTTAGAAATAATAATAAAAGAGTTAAAAATTAGAAAATTAAAAACTAAAAACATATAAATAAATAAAAACATTAGGTAATAAATAAAACCATAAAATTATAAATTATAAATGAACTTGGAATCTTCTTAAATTTTATGTCTGTTGTGCTAACTTGTTTCTGTAAGTTACTTAAGAACAAGTTTTGATAGGAAGGGTTGCTTAACATGCGTTGTCACTTTCAGGTATAAAGGCATTTTATTTATTCTCTTCAACTTGGTTTGTTAAGCACATATTTTTCTATATTTTCAATGCTCTCACAAGTTTGTTATAGGAAAATGCTAACCTATTTTGCAGATTCAAAGATGAACGAATGGCATTTCCAGAATCGCAGGAAATTTTTAGAAAAATGTTCCATTAAAAGCTTGAAAAAGTTGAGTTCCACTGTGTATGCCATGAAATTTTGTTGCCACACAGAAGCCCTTCAAAAACCAATTACGCCATGTCATGATTACTTACCCTTTTTCCTTCCAAGCTTATTCGTCATCCATGTTAGAGTCTACTTTTTCTGCCTTATACATCATAACTTCCCGCATGTCTACCTTTATGAGTCGCACCCATTTTTCCTCATTTTCAATTTATCTTTTTCCTTATGAATAAAACCATTCAGCTTCCTTTCCATGACTATATTGCTTTGTTATCCCTACCATAAAAACTGGTTGACCCTCATATCTTTCATCTATAGTCCTACCACTCATTATGTACAACTCGTGTTGACTGATGTGGGATTCCTTAAGGCCCACCTTTCAACAAGTCTTGCCCCATCGATCTCTACACCTTATCTAGGATAGAGACTAGAATTCATTTTTAGTACCTTGAGGCTTGCATGCTTTGATGGCAAGTTCTCTTGCTGACAATCACCGAAATACATCAATGTCCCTTGATCGTTAGATCTTGCAAGTGCTTCAACATCAACTCCTTTATTCACACTTCGCAAGATTTACTTAGGTACCTTGGCACTCATTGACATCAATGGTGAGATTGCCTCGCATTGGTTAATGACATTCATCAATGGTCGGTAATCCAATGATTTTTTTCCATGTTCGACATCAACACATTTATTCGCATGGTAAGAATTGTACCATCGGATTTTGTAGCAGGTGAAGACTATATACTTTTCATGACATCATCAGTAGTTTTATAGCAGCATACTTCAGCCATATGAGAGCACTACAATTATACTTTCATCTCTCATATTTTACTTCATCCAACCAAGAAACAATTCAAATCCTTCACTTCACATTCTATTATTCAGCAGAAGCGGCCACATTCATATTGCATAAGTTCATCAAATTTTTGGGTAAGTGGAGGTATGTTGTTTTCTAATCTTTAACCATGTAATTTCTTAAATGCTAGAAAATGAATGAATTTGGAAAATTCCCTCACTACATTCATTTCTCCTTTTCATAAACCTAATACATCTTAAGTTGGGGGGAACTATTCATTACCATTTTACATATTCATCATCTCATTTACTATTAATTAATATGTCTTTCCCAAACTATGCTATATATATTGGCATGATTCATGATATGAAGAAAATGATTTCTAATATACATTGATGGATCATTTCTAATGCATGTATACTTTTAAATCTTATGTATTGCAACAATAAGAAAAAATATAAAAAATAAAACGAGGAAATGTTGTTAACACAAGAACCAACATTTGTTATACTTATGGTTGTCACACAAGAACCAACCATAAGGAAAATTTCTGCCATTCATGCATTTCAAATCCTAGAATGATTTACTGTTACATACCCTCATCATATGAATCCCATCTACAAATCCAAATTTTTTAAAGAGAATCAATGCATAGTTGCATGAGGACATGCAACCAGTCAAGTTGGAGGGAATGTTGAGCCGCAAAAATACCACATTTTATTCACCTTTTATATACCATTTCTCACCTTATTCCTATTTTATTCTTCCATAAAACCATTAATATTCACCACTTTCATAATAAATATGGGTTTATATTACCATTTTCCAAATCATTTAGTTTTTAGTATTTTGAGTCAATTTGTGGTTAATTATTGAGAAAAATAACATATTTTCATTATACTTTAAAGTTGGATGATTTTGGTGATGCTTATAGGTGTATTTGAATACTTTAACAAGCTCAAAAGTGACCACCTACCCTCAAATTCGAATTTCATCCTCAAGATGTGGGCTAATTTGAAGGAGAAGATCATGGAAATGTGGAGATGGAATATCTTATCCAAGATACCATGGAGGATTTGAAGGGATGGGTTGTAGATTTGTTGAGAATTTTGAGGGATAAGTTGAGAGAATAGTGGATCTGTAATTATGATTAGTTATCTTGAATTCATGTATAAATAGGAGGGCTCTCTCCTCATTTTGGTTAGAGGCCTCTCTAGTGGTTTGGTAGTAGATAACTGGTTCATCTTTTGAGATAGTCATGGATTTGATCCTGTTGTAATAGATTTCATATTTTAGAATAGATAGTTTGATTTCTTCATATTTTGATGTATTGGTTATGAATTAGTTGTCTTGATTTTATGTGAGCTCACAAGCTAATATTGATTGCTTTATATCAGTTTATTTTCTGAAATCTTCTACTTTTATAGATTAGGTTTATTTTCATGTCATTTCCTGCTTTTGTAAGTTCAATTCAATTTTAGTCATGTATTTTTAATTTCAGTTATAGATTAAGTTCAGCAACACTCTGCCCCTGCATATATTTTGTATGTACCTCACAAGTTTACGCTCTCTCCAGGTTGACAATTAAATAGTTGGATATATGTTATAAAAAATGTTTAATCTTTTACCCAACATGTACCATGGGGATGACAAGAAATGCTCAGCTACTGGGGAACCTGGCTGTCCCTGAGGATTTTTCTCTGCTGCTGACAATTCAACAATCATGTGTAGGCTGAGAGCATCACAGTTGGATTGTTCCATGAGCTTGGCTAGTACTTGAACTTTGATCAGTTTTGTGGGATTAATAACCAAGTCATATTCGAGGAGGGATGCAATCCATTTTCCCCTTCATCCCTTAGGATCTGATTGAGTCGAGATATCTTTTACAACACTAGCGGGGACATGAACAATGATATGGGAATGCAGGATGTACACTCTTAAATCCTTTAAGTCCTGCACCAGAGCATAATCTTTCTTATCTAGGATATTATACTTCAAGGGAGCATCTCTCAGGGTCTTGCTGTAAAAATAAATGGGATGCTTGTGTCCCTCATGAGTCTTCTACATCAATACCCCTACCATTGTATGCTTTAAGGTAAATGACAATATGAGGAAATATTTAGAAAAATTAGGGCTTGCAAGTACAGGTGCTTTAGAGATAGCTCTCCTAATATCCTCAAAGGACTATTTTTCTTTAGGTGTCCATTTGATTTTGTTGTCCTTTCCTAGCATGTTCGTTATATATTTCACTATTTCGGCAAAGGAAACAATAAATCTTCTCAGAAAATTCACCTTCCCCAGAAAATATTGAACCTCAACTTTATTCCGAGGGAGCTCAATTTTGTTGATCGCCTCAACCCTCTTTGTATCTATCCCGATGCACTTCTGAGAAATTATGTGCCCCAATAGCTTACCTTCCCTCATGGCAAAGAATGACTTATTTGGGTTCAGAGAGATGTCAAATTTTCTGCATTTCCTAAACATTCTTAGCAGGTTTGCAACATGTTCCTCATAGGACTATGAAAAGATAGTGATGTGATCTAGGTAGATGACCAAGATCTTATCCTTTTTTTCTGTGAAGGCTATGTCCATGGACCACGGGAAATTTTCTCCTGCATTCATTAGTTTGAACGACATCTTTGCATACATGAATTTTCCCCAGGGTATGGTGAAAGTTGTCTTCTCCTGGTATTCTGGGTGCACCACGATCTGAGTATAACCTGAGAATCCATCTAGAGTGGAGATTCTTTGTGAACCCACTACTCTCTACAAGATATGGTCCATTTTGGGAAGTGGGTAATGATCCTTCAAAGAAACTCAGTTAAAGTTCCTGAAGTCAATACATATCCTTATCTCCCTGTTCTTCTTCGTGACTGGGACCATATCTACTACCCAGCATGAGAATCTGAGGGCCACAATGATCTTGGCCCCAAATAGCTATTTTATTTCTTTTTCTATCAGGGGTAACAACTTGGGGCTCATCCTTCTCAGCTTCTATTTGAAAGGAATCTTGTCTTTTTTTATTGGTATGGTATGTTGGATTATGCTTGTATCATAATACTTAAGGTCACTATAGATCCAAGCAAACACATCTAAGTATTATTTCATTAGCGAGATGTATTTTTGTTTGGCCTCATGTGAAAGGGTTCTTGCTATTTTTATGACCTTGGGATGATATTATGTCCCAATATTTACATCCTCGACATCTTCATAGCTTGGGACTAGTTGAGGTTCTTTAGCCACATCATTTGGATCAAAGAGTTTTTATAAAGGGACTAAGGCTCTGGTGATAGAGTTACCTTTGAGCTGGAGGATTTCCTTTCCATGAAGGCTGTTTAGGTACGTTTGTTGTCCCTTAGCCTCCTAAGACTCTGGCTCCCAATATTCCTCAACTTCGCAGCCCTCAACAGACTCAGTAGACTCAGAAAGGACAACAATCTCAATCTATGGCATGTCTCTTGAAGTGTAGGCCTAGATTGACAGGCATTCCTGGGAGAGATTAGGACCTTCTGGGAGTGCATTACTTTCATCAATGTTTAAACCATCAAAATCCCCAGTGAGAGTGAGGAAGTTCTAGATCTGTTTTTCATCTTAAAAGAATTTCTAGTTCTTCATGTTATTTGGGATAGAAGGCCTGTTCCTAACTTCAACTTCATATTTTCCACTTGGGTGCATGGGAACTTTGAAAACATCAGCAGAAGTGGTTGGGAAATCAGCTATACAATTTTGTAATTTGGGGATCATATTAAAATTGCAATCATTAAAACATTCTATCATGTCTTGGGAAGCATTTCTATAGCTCCTCATCCTAGGATATCTGGCCTAATAATCACCTATCATTTGTTTGATTATCACCTTAGAATCTCCATGTATCACCACACTCCTAACTTGGAAGTCCTTCAAGATATGTATGGATAACACCATAGCCTCATACTCTGCCTCATTATTTGTACAATTGAAGGAAATTTTGTAAGAGTAATTCAAATCTCTCCCTCATACCCAAACTCCAGCTCCTACCCCTTCTCTGCATGCTTCCCCATCAAAACTCACCTCCCATACTCCTTCCAACTCTTCATGAGTGGGCATGAAGGCATTGTTTTGTGAACTGCAGCTATCTTCACCTCCTTCTGTAAAGAAAATAGTTGATCCCATCTCAGTATCTAGTGAGTATATGGGGTGGTTTTGTGGTCTCTCAGCACTAGTGACCATGTATGCTAACTTTTTCTCCCTGAATATCCTTCTCTGTATCCCAAAAATAGGTATGATGGCATAGGACATTACCATTTGGAGATCACTTTGAGTTTGGTTTGCCAAGATCTTGATAGCAACATTCCAAACTTCGGGGGGATGTTAGCCATAACTACATCCATGACAAGGGTTTTGGTAGGGATCTGGGCCAAAGAAATGACCACATATTTGATCATACCATGCACTTGACTTTATTAGAATCAAAAGAAAACAAACCTTTATATGGTTTGGTCACTTCTAATCCCAGTTCATCCATGATTCTTCTAGGCATCATATTGTGAGAGGCTGCCGAATCAAGCATGGCAATGTGCAGGATGGCATTATGGATATTCAGAATGACATAGAAAGGGGGAACTTCTTCATAAGAATGCTCATCTACACATTAGAGAAAATTTCAACTCAAAATGGGCTTCCCAAAAAGAATTAATAAAATAATAGTTAAAATAATAAAATAATATTTATTAATTTTGGAGGAAGAAAAGAAAAAACTACTTTTTTTGCCTGTATTTTTGACATATATCCCCATGTTTTTACTCAAATTTCGATCGGGAGAGCTTGTTGGATGTGGAATTAAATTCCACATCCAACGAGTACCCACTTTCCATACTTTTGATGGATCTCGCTACCCCAAAAACAAGAAATACCTGAAAAATGTGATGATGATGTCATCATCACATTTTTCAGGTATTTCTTATTTTTGGGGTAGCGGGGTCCATAAAAAGTATGCTGAGTGGGTACTTGTTGGATGTGGAATTTAATTCCACATCCAATGAGCTCTCTCGATCGAAATTTGAATAAAAACACAGGGATATATGTCGAAAATACAAACAAAAAAATTAGTTTTTTTTATGGTACCTATCCCCAAATTTATATTAAAAAAGTGTTTAAGACCTATACGATATTTCAAATTTAAAGCAATTTCATTGGCTAACACATGATGACATGGAATTTGANAGGTCCATTTTGAGTTGAAATTTCCTCTAATGTGGGGTCCAAATAGGATGGTGGGCCTATCATACTAAAGATTCAAGGAATCTCCTATGGCAGAGATTTCCCCTGGAGGCTTCAATAATGTGGCAATTTTGGAATGATATTCAGATTTTTTCAATAATTCAGTACGAGGGACAGATATATTTATCTTCACAATTTCGGCCTCTAGGATGAAAGAAGTTTGTTCCTGGTCAGAGCTTCGTGGATTATATTCTTTCCTTTTTTCCCTTTGGGATCTCTCATATTTTTGGAGCTATCCTTAGGGGGTGTTTCATTTTTATATTTACTTGTAGATGCCTTATTTCTTGCATCTTTATTTCTCATGGTAGGGACATCTCTATTTCTCAAACCAATCTGTCTTTGCACATTCAAGACAATAAGTTGATATCCTCTCCTGAAATCCTCTAACTCCTTTGGGGGCATCTCTCCCCTTTCAAGGTAAGCATTGTCATGTTCTTCCTTGGTAAAAAAGGTGGCGGGTGAATCAGTGTCTAGATGATGGATCTAGTCCTCAGCTTGGTTTTCACCATCCCATTCGACATAATTTTCTTGAAATGGAGGCCTAACAGGTGGATCAGGAGGGTTTCGTTGGTCTCTCTACCTGTTCTGGAGAATTTGTGGTCTTCTAGCATTCTGATTTCTATTCTGCAGCTCTTGATTTTCCCTAAGAGGAGGTCTATTGTCCACACCAAGAATTTCCATTAGCTTTTCCATGGCTCTCATCATTGCATCCATTTTTTCCTCTTGTGAGATATAGGTAGTGGGATTTTCAAGTTCTTTATCTTTTCTTCTCTCTCCTCTTTATCCTTCATCTCTTCTCCATTCTCCCTCCTCTCTTCTCCATTATCCCTCATCCCTTTTATTCTTTCCTGCAGCAGTCAAGTTTACCTCTACGTCTATGGTGTCTTTCATCATATCTGCTAAGGAGGTTGATCTCCTTTCACTTAGCCACAAGGTAAACTCGCTATCGAAGGATTCAACATATTGGAGTTTAGATGAACCAATGGGAGGTTTGAACGAGGAAGAGATGGCATTGTATAATTTCATAAACCTATTAGAAAAATCTTGGATAGAGTCACTCTCTCTCCTCCTCATGGAATGGTATCAAGACAGATATTGCTTAGGGTTATTCTTGTTTGCCCATTTGTCCTTGAAAGAATCTTCAAAATCCTGATAGCTCCTAATAGAGTTTGCTGGGAGGTTTTTGTACCATTTTCTTGCTTCTCTAGACAGGGTCTAGGAAAACAGTATGAAATTAACATCATCGTGGTCTACTTCCTCTAGGTCTACCCAGTCTGAGAACCATCCCAAGAGTTCCTCCGTCGAATACCCCCTTTCCCCATTGAATTGTTTGAGACTTTAAGAGTATCCTGGAGGGAGGTCGTGAAGAGAAGAAGGAAGAAAAATAGGGTCAAATCTATTTTCCATCCTTGTAGGTATAACAGGGAGGTCGTGAAGAGAATAAGGAAGAAAAATAGGGTCAAATCTATTTTCCATCCTTATAGGTATAACAGGGTTTCCAAGGGGGATTGAAAATGGTGCAATAGAAATTGGTGTGCTATGAGGAACTGTAGGAATGTGGGGAGTTGTGAGACTGGAAGATGAAGGTTGATTTAGCTCAGAGGTAGTAGGATTTAATAGGTCTAATTCTTAGGTAAGTATATGTAACTTTCAGTCGGGAAGTATTGGAGCTCCTTGCCTAGACGCTTTGAGGTCTGAGGTGACCAGGAAAAGTGTAACACCCTAGTTTTGACCCTATTTGCATTAAAAGGTACATGATGTATATATTGTAATTAATCGTGGTGTGGAGCTAAAGGCAAAATCCCCACCATTGATTTGGTTGAGTTATGTTTCAGCGATTGGAATCGTTGTCGATGGTATATCATGCTATCCGACACCTTATAGTTTTGGCATCATGTAAATATGCACTTTAATTACAATGAACCCAACCAGCTACGTCAATGCAACCATGATAAAAAGGGAATGATTTTCCTAAGGGATAAGGTGGGGGAGGGACTATTAACCTTGGGCTAATGGAAAAAGCTAGGTGTCAACTGTTGAACCCATTTAGTTGTCACCCACCCTTTTGACTCACTTACATTTCCTTGTCTCATCAGCCAAATACCACATTTAAAACTGTTGTTGTTAGTGGGCAGTTATTGCTGGGTAGTGGTGGGTGGAAGGATTGTCAGTCCTTTCCCACACGCACACTCCACCAGCAGGCTCATTCCCTCACACAAAGAGTAGGGGACAGAGGATGATTCCATTCTCCATTCCTCCATGACTCCATTTTTCCATTTTGTCTTGCTCATCCTCACGCGGACGGGGGTTCTCTCACCTTCTCACGCACAGGATCCTTCATCATTTTACTCACACAGCGAGTGGAGGAGCCGTTTCTCTATCACCCATGATCTTCCTCTACATGAGCCATTCACGATTTCTTCTAGGGTGTATGTTTTCCTTACTGATTTGCGGCCTGTGTATGTTTTCCTCCTGTCCATGCTGAGAGTCTGATTTCTCTCCCATTTTCGGACTGTGTAATTTTCCTGTTGCTTCATTATGTGTCCGAGGCTATTTTTTTCCCCACGTTTTTATTGGCTATGGTGTTCAGTTGCATTTTGGACCACTGTGGATTTTTAGTGAGTCATTTTGGCCACGATAGGGCCAAGAACGACTCAGGGATTGGATTTCCCTGCCCAAGCTATGAGTTGCTTTTTTTGCTGTGTGTATGTAGTGGTTGGTCTTCGGACAATGTTGGAGTAGGGCGAAGGATTAGTACGATTGATAAACCTGGTGTGTTTGGGAGTCACACAGACAGAGATAGAGGGATAGATTTCTTCTCCACAACTATGGAGTAGCACTGGAAGGGGGGGTCAGTGCCTGAGGGACTATGTAGCAGAGAAGGGACTGATTTCCTGGTGTTGGGTGTGTGTGGGTGTCCTAGAAGTTATGCTAGTTTTGGTGTAGGATTCCTTATCTCTTCAATGAGCTCACCATCTTAACATTCAACTTTTCCCATCTCCTTGATGGCGTAATAAAACCAACTGTGTCAGCTTGGATGATTTGTGTATCCTTGGCTACGTGTAAGCCTGCTTGTTCCTTATTCCTTGGAGAAATCATGTCCAGCTCAGGGGTGGCATTGTTACTGAGAGATTAAGGAGCATGTTGGCCTATGGTTGGGTGGAATGTTGCAGCGACATAGCTGGTTGGGGGACGAGTTATTTATAAGATAAGTATTCTTGTATATTTCACTTCTGTAATCATATTTGATGTTTAATGAATTATGATGAACATGTTGAATGATCGGGTGTATGGTTTTGCTTCCACTGTATGTTAAAAAATTATGTATCTCTGTCTATTTTTACTTCCAAGCATTTTATTTTAGTTATATGTATGTAAAAATTCATGGGGATACTTTCCCAGATGGTTAGTGTATGGTAGCATCCTCTTCACCAGTCGAAGGGTCAGGGACGTTACAGAGTGGTATCAAAGCTCATGTTGCAGCATGGGCCTGAATGGACCATGAAGAATTAGCTAGTAGAGGTAAGTTTCCCTCTTCCCAGAAGAAATCAGAAGAAATCTATGAATGATAGGAGAAAATTCCAAAAAATTTTGAAGTCCGAAAATCATCGAAGAGCTTAGGATGAAGCACCTCTGATACCTCGAAAAATTTATCCTGAAGCTCATCCAATGCAATGGAGAGCTAGGTGGAAGTTCACCCAATGCATAGAAGATAGAAATTAGAGACAGAACCACAACGACGGGAAGCTTCACGAGAAGTCTTCCAATGCAGTGGTGGTGGCAGAAGAAGGGAAGGCTCACCGGAAGGGAGCCGCAACAACAGAAATGAAGAGGTGTTGAGAGCCGATGCCGTCAAGAAAAATAAGCTAACGAAGAGGAAATTTTTGAAAAATTCTCTAAGTGTTGATACCGTCGAATCGTCGAAGAACTTAGTCTGAATCCCCTCCGATATAGACCCGACCACGGCAAAAAATAGAGGAAGTTTGAGCCAATATGTCAGCTAGGTCAGCAGGTTTGAGCCACAATGATGGTGGCAGACAATACATAAGTGAGCCTATGTGGGTGAAAATTCGAGATTTTCTTCTAAGTGTCGAAATCATCAGAAGTGTTCAGCTGAAGACCACCAAAACGTCGACTTAGTTAGTCACAAGATCATCTAATACATATCGTCAGCGACAACGAGATATAGAGGAAGGGAGAGCTGATGGAACAACAGGGAAAGGAAGTTGAAGTTGGAGCCACGGTAGCGACTAGGAAAGCTTAAAGGTGCTACAACAGCGGTGGAAGGTAGATGATGAAGGCACCGATACGTCGAAAGAAAAGAGAAGAAGTCAGAGCTGACGAAGCAGCTAGAAGAGAAAGTAGGCACTGCAATGACAACGGAAGGAAGAGTATGAGAGCACCGACGTGGAGGAGAAAATGTGAAGGGGAGCCGAAAAGAAAGGTTCACCGAAAATTTTCTAAGTATGGAAATCGTCAGAACTTGATCACTGAAGAGGAGCTGAAGTGTCGATGAAGATATCCTGAAGGAAGTCGATACATCCGAATATTTTAGTTAATCGAGGATCCGATGCAGCAACAGAAGATAAAAGGAAATTTTTTTCAAAAAACCTTTCCAAAATTTTTTCTAAGCACAAAAAACATCGAAAAAATTTAGTTGAATGGACCACCGATGAGCATCAGAAAAATTTAGTTGAATGGAACACCAATGAGTGTCAAAAAAATTTAGTTGAATGGACCACCAGTGAGCATCGGAGAAAATTAGTTGATTGGACCGCTGAAGTGTCGGAAGCTTAGTCAACTAGCAACCCGATACGTCAGAAGTTTAGTAAGGAAGAGACCCGATTTAACAAAGGAAAATTTTGAGTTTTCAAGTGGAATTTCTCAGCGGATTTCAGCAGCTTTTTCAGTGGGATTTTCAGCAATTTCTAGTGGATTTTCAGGGCTGAAAAGGAAGAAAATTCTAGGTGGTTGAAGTTGGCATTCCAGACCACAATATAGTTGTGTGTAAAAGTGCATAAATTTGGTGAAAATAGTCATTTTAGAAGTAGTATGATTCTCACACCTGAAGTCAGAATGGAACATGTGGATAGGTGTTGGAAAACTTATCCAGCAAGGAATAAGGGAGAATCACCAGAGTTTGAATGAGGAGCAGAAAAGTACTAGTGGTTGTTTGAAAAAAAAATGTGTTGTTGTCAATATGGACAAATCCAAGAATTGCATGCATAGAGGTAGCAAAGACCATGAAGTCGAACCAACTGTTATGTGGAAGAGGAATTCCATGCAAAGATGAGGGACTCAAAAAGGGAAATTTCATTAACCCCTGTCTTGCTAACTATATTATATTTTATAATTTTTGTACATAAAATGTATGAGGATATGACTTGCATGCATATGATATTACATATTCGTAAGAGTAGTGGGAATTATACATTTACAATGAACCACTAATGGTAAATATTGTATTGGTGTTGGTATTGGTGGAAAAACCAAAGACAACATGAGCATGGATGAATGTGTTGCTGATGTTGATGAAGGTGACCAGCAACCTTATGGAGAAAGGGATAAGGAAACAAATCCATGATCAAAAGTTGGTGAGTGAATTCTGCAATCTCCTGCAAGAGACCAACTAAACTGGTAATGTCAAGGGTGTAAGTAGGATCCATGCAGGTAATGGTTCAATTATGGCAATTGCATGGAGTGGTAAGGGCAAGAGGTCTCATACCATGTGGTTATTTAAAAATTTATAATACATTCATATAGAAATATATCCTTCCCTGTGATGTTGATATGAACTTAATAACCAGAAAAAGTGAGGATTGGTGGTCGTGATTATAGCAATGCATCCTATATGAGGTAGTCATGGTTAGGCCATGGTATGTTTGAATGCATAGTATTCCCGAATCAATACAAGGTAGCATTGAGTGGATATGCATTAAGAGATTTTATAAATATTGTAGTTATGCATTGAATGAATGCATATGAAAAGTTTGAGTAAATGTTGTAAATATGCATACATAAGTATGGGTGCAAATGTTGTGATGCATTGCATGAATGCATCGAGATAATGCATGTGTTATTATGACTAACCAATGGCTGAAATCATGAATTGAAGATAATTCTAGAATCCTTTAAAGAGTGGTTATGAATGCATAATAGTAAGTGCATGAAGAGGGTAGTCATGATCGATTGGTTTCCGAAATGCTCTATGGAAGGGCAAGGTGGTACACATGATACAGCTATGAAGCAAGTATCTAAACATTTCATTTAATTTGCATAAATGATGTGACTATACCTTGCAATTTTAGTATGATAATGATTCACGCAAAGTAAAGGAGTTTTGGTAATATTGATGTGATTAACAGATGGAAGTGTTTGAATTCTATAATTATGAAAATACTTCAGTGATTGTTACAGCAATGAAATGTTATATCCATGGAGACTTACAAAGTGTTTGGTTGGTTGAAATTTAGATTTCAGGTAGATTGTTTGGGGCATGGCAATGTGGGTAAGACCATGACAAAGGCTAAAATATACCATGTGAAAGAGCCAAACCTCATGAGAAGAGTATCATGGCTGTGAAAATAGTTTTTATGCAGAATGGGTTGTCAATTTGAACTTGTAAATTCTGGATTTGAGAAATTGCTGACAACTACTAATCATTATTGGCTTGCATAGAATTGTGCCAGGAGGACATGTTGTAAGTGGATGTTCATGTTATGCTAGTAAGCATAAAATTATAATAGGCATAGTGGTGCTACTTACAAGAAACCAACAAATGAGGATCACCTCATTGCTAAGAAAATCAATTTCTGTAGTAGACAGAGTTGCTAATTCATATTGAGTTTAATCATTAATGCCATTGCTTGGTTATGGAACAATCAAATTTGGATTGTATTAGTAGATAATTATTGAGCGTTTGGCTACTTGATGAATGTGCTAGGGGTACACATTGCATGAAGACCATGTGTGATGGCCTGCAGGGGCCAAACTTCATGGGAAGGTTTCCCCTATCTTGGAAATGGGTTTCGGGTGAAACTCCATTGGGCATTTTGGAAATGTCCCATATGCACTACATGTTTGGTAAGCAACATGAGTGAGATGGTATAGACTATGTAAATAAGACATGTGTGGGATATGGGATGGAAAACCGAGGGATTGTCAACTCGGAGAAGGGAGCCCCCATTCCTCGTTAACGAAGGAATACTGCATCTAGAAATGGATAAGTGTTCTGTGACCCTAGCTAAGAATATGCATGCCTAATTGTTAAATTCAATATGCAGGGCATGTTTTAATTTTATTTCCATTATGACAGATTGCTTGAGTATGAATAGGGCCTACATGGCTCACATCGAAAAGGGGTGCACACTTTCCCAATGTTGGGTCATGAAAGGGTTTTCAATATTGACTACACGCTAGGGAGTGGACGCACTCATGGTGTTTCAATACTTGATAGTGAATGATATGAAATATGATTACAATTTTAGAGCAATAACATTGATGAGTTTGCTTATATTGCTTGTGTTGTCAGGCTAAACATATGCAATTTGGTGTTGCACACTAAAGAGAAAAGGTAAATGGTTGTTGTGAGGGTTGCGGTGTAAGGGTTGATGTATATAAAAGGATGTTGTGGAGATTGTGGGGACGTGATGAGGCATTGTGAAGATGTTACTGAAATATGGTTTTTATATGCCTAGGGCTCCATAGTAGAGCCTTGACCTAGAAATGGTCATGGTAAAGTTTCCTTCCCAGTCGACGTGAAGGTGTACTGCCTAGACATTAATCATTTGATTTTGTGGAGCAGCCTACGTGCTGACCTAAAATCCAAGTCCATAGGCAATTCCAAGGCTTACAAAGCAAAGTAGGACCCTGTGGACAAGAGAGGAAACACACAATACAGATAAGTATTGGATTATCTTGCAACATCTTGCTTATGAATATACATGTGTATATGGTTTGGTTATAATATTCTAACTCGTGTTTAGAGACAAACCAATGAGAATAAACTAAACATGTGAATCTATTCAATGTTTGAATATAGGTATCGCTGGGAGAGAGGACTATGAGGGAATCCTAGGGGTGCATGTGGACATGTGATTGTCCTAAAGAGCTCAAAATGAGCAGTAATGAAAAAAGGGTGCTAGTGGGACTGTGAAGGTCCTAGCAGCCAAGAGTTGTAGATAAACCATGTGGAGAGAATCCATGGTTGACAGGTCTGGAATAGACCATAGACACTAAGTGTTATGGCCAAGAATGGTTGGTCCCACATTCACGATGAAGTGAAAGAGGCTAAGAGCATGAAAACCACAGTGGCGGTGTCGGTTCCAGAATGGAACAAGACAAAGAGGGGAAAAAAATCTTGCTTCTCTCTCTTTCCTTTTATATATATACTTATGCATTTATGAAAACAGAAGATTGTTGAATGCATGTATGGCTGAAAATAGAATGTGTTTATTTGCTTAAAATAAATTGTGAATGCTGGAATAGATAATTCCCTTCCCAAGAATGGACATGAATGAGCTCATGTGCCTATTGGGAAGGCATGAAAAGTATGAAAGTCTCCTCGATAAGACTTGGACTGCCATGCCAATTGGGAAATTAATTGACTAATTTTAATGCCTATATTATGCTTGGTTTAACAGAATTACAATGATGCATTTCACAGGTGAGAAAAGTGAAATCCAGTTGTGCACATTGATCATGGTAGCAAACGAAAAGCTATTGGACTTGGCAGGAAGTCTCCTTCAAACAATTGCCAAGACCCAAGAAAATCTTGGAGAGATGCTCAAGGTACAGAAAAGGTAGAATGAGATGAACCACCATATTTTGCAGGACTCTATTGGTTTGCAAAAGGAGGTAAAAATCCTTCTGGGAGTAATCCGTAAGGGAAAGGAAAGTGGATCAATGATGGGGCATCTGTCCAATCGGTCCATTATGAAACATTCCAGGCATGAAGACTCAAAGGAAATTGAGTAGGTAAAGATGAAGCAGCCAGTGAAATGTTGCAAATGCGGAGGACATCATTATCGCCGGAACTGCGCAACAAGGGAACATCAAGAGGGTAGTAGCCAAAAAGTTCCTAGATTTGGAGATGAGACGAAAGTTGAGAACCAGCAGGAGAAGCTTGTAGAAGCCAAGGGGCTTGGTCCTGAAATTTCAAAGTAAATAATTGAACAAAGGATAGATCTACAAAATTTTGGAAATTTTGGATGTATAAATTGTATATATTTTCCTAAGTATTGGAACACCGATGGCGATGTTATTCCAAGGGGGGGGGGAATGTAACACCCTGGTTTTGACTTCGTTTGCATTAAAAGGTACATGATGTATATATTGTAATTAATCATGGTGTGGAGCTAAAGGCAAAAGCCTTACCATTGATTTGATTGTGTTATGTTTTGGCGATTGGAATCGTTACTGATGGTATATCGTGCTATTCGACACCTTATAGTTTTGGCATCATGTAAATATGCACTTTAATTAAAATGAACCCAACTAGCTACGTCAATGCATCCATGATAAAAGGGGCATGATTTTCCTAAGGATAAGGGCGGGCGGGACTACTAACCTTGGGCTAATGGGAAAATCCAGGTGTCAGCTATTGAACCCATTTAGTTGTCACCCACCCTTTTGACTCACTCACCTTTCCTTGTCTCATCATCCAACTACCACATTTAAAACTACTGTTGTTAGTGGGCAGTTATTGCTAGGAAGTGGTGGGTGGCGGGACTGTCAGTCCTTGCCCACACACACACTCCACCAGCAAGCTCATTCCCTCACACAGAGAGAAGGGAACATAGGATGATTCCATTCTCCATTCCTCCATGATTCCATTCTTCCATTTTGTCTTGCTCATCCTCACACAGATGGGGGTTCTCTCACCTTCTCACACACAGGGGTTCTCTCATCTTCTCACGGACAGGATCCTTCATCATTTTACTCACGTAGCAAGTGGAGGAGCCATTTCTGTATCACCCATGATCTTCCTTTGCATGAGCCATTCACAATTTTTGTTGGGGTGTATGTTTTCCTTACCGATTTGCGACCTGTGTATGTTTTCCTCTTGTCCATGCCGAGAGTTTGATTTCTCTCCCATTTTCGGACTGTGTAATTTTCTTGTTGCTTCATTATAAGTCTGGGGCTGTTGTTTTCCCCACGTTTTTGTTGAATGTGGTGTTTAGTTACATTTTGGGCCACTATGGATTCTTAGTGAGTCGTTTTGGCCATGATAGGGCCAAGAACGAATCAAGGATTGGATTTCCCTGCCCAAGTTGTGAGTTGCTTGTTTTGCTCCGTGTATGCAGTGGTTGGTGTTCGGACGATGTTGGAGTGGGGTGAAGGCTTAGTATGATTGATAAAACTGGTGTGTTTGGGAGCTACACAGACAGAGCTAGAGGGTCGACTTTCTTCTCCACAACCCCAGAGTAGCACTGGAAGGGGGGGTCGGGGCCTGAGGGACTGTGTAGCATAGAAGGGACTAATTTCCTAGTGTTAGGTGTGTGTGGGTGTCCTAGAATTCAGGATATTTTTGGTGTATGAGTCCTTAGCTCTTCAATGAGCTCACCAGCTTAACATTCAACTTTTCCTAGCTCCTTGATGGCCTAATAAAACCAACTGTGTCGGCTTGGCTAATTTGTGTATCCTTGTCTATGTGTAATCCTGCTTGTTCCTTATTCCTTGGGGAAATCATGTCTAGCTCGGGGATGGCAGCATTGCTGAGATATTAAGGAGCACATTGGCCTATGGTTGGGTGGAACATTGCAGCGACATAGCTGGTTGCGGGATGAGTTCTTTATAAGATAAGTATTCTTGTCTATTTCACTTCTGCAATCATATTTGATGTTTAATGAATTATGATGAACATGTTGAATGCTGGGGTGTATGGTTTTGCTTCTGCTGTATGTTAAACAATTATGTATCTCTGCATGTTTTTACTTCCAAGTATTTTATTTCAGTTATATGTATGTAAAACTTCATGGGGCTAGTTTCCCTGATGATTAGTGTATGGTAGCGTCCTCTTCATCGATCAGAGGGTCGAGGAGGTTACAAAAAGAGGGAGAAGTCAAATGCAGATGTATCAGAAACTAATTCAGAGAGGCTAGACTCAGATTTGGTTCTCAGGAAAGCTATCCCAAACTCTTCACCACAATTCTCAAATATATCACTAATAGAAACAACACCTTCAACAGGTAAGGAAAGAGTTATGACTAACCTTTTCAGCTTATTTTCTTTCTGAATTAGGATTTTTGGATCAAATATTTCTTGAAAAGATTCAGCATCAAGATTTCTCCTCATGTTGGTTCTTATGGCCGCTAGTATTTCTGAGTGGATTCACCTTCCAAAAATTTCAAGTGGATTCACCGGAGCATATAAAACTAGCATGTGCCTATGATCAGCTGCTCAACCAGGTCGTAGAACTAAAAAATGTCATTTTCCCAAGGAGATAATAGAGATTATTCCCCGAAAATGGTGCAAAGATCATTATCACCCTGTAATTTGAGAATCACAAGGGTAACAATTTCAAACCAATATTTAGACTGTATTCTCACCTATACAGTCAGAGAGGACTCTCTCTATGTCACGAGGTCATTCACTTACACATTTGGCTTTAATAAATCATTCAGAAGGCTATATATCTTATGAGAATAGGGTATTTGTAATTTCAAAGGTGGTAAAATAGACAAACAAGAAGTACAATTGGACAATGGAATCACAACTTGAATCAATCAAGGGTATTACAGTGGAAATGAGTGGGGATTTTTATTTATATCTAAGGAAAAGTAGGTGTCACATTCAGTCAAATATCTTCAAGTGGTGGTAGGAGAAAGGATAAATATCTCAGTGAATCAAGAGGCACCTATCTATGGATGAATATCTTGCACCACCTTTAGTAGAAGCAACAATAAAGGCTAATAATTGATACAGAGCACCTAACCGAGGGTGAATTCTATAGCAGTCATCATAAACACATCACAAATGCAATATCTGATGCAAGGAGGGATTAATGAAATGAATTCCTCACATACAACTAGAAAGCATTGGCAAAAACTCACAGAAATGAAAATGATGCAAACAAGAAACACAAAATGAATGTAGAACACCGTGATGAATCTCAGAAATGTAGAATAATATTTCTCATTAACACTTATAAGAAAGTTTATAGAGATATAAAAACCAAGAGCGCAATGCTTTTGAATGAAAGTTCCAACCCTTTCTTCCTCTATCGAGGTTACATTTATAGTGTCATGGGCTCCCGAGACCAACCTCGAAACAGATCCAAATTCAGTTACAAAATTTGGGAATCAATCCCGAATCATCATTCCAAATCCTAACAATTTCTTGAGGTGGCAGATTCACCACGATTTACAGATAAAAAAGGAAATATGGGGTAATAGACACGCTGGATCAAAAATGGAAATGCGGCATCTGGGATGAAGGCTTGCTTGACTGAAAATGATGTTTTAGAGCACCTCTGATGGTTTTACTCTCCCAGATGAAATCTACACTTTTGAATTTATCCACACTTCGTCTCCTTTTCGCACCCCAAACTGATCTTATTCCTCCTCAAACCTTTGGCTTGTGAAATCATTTTTGGCCATGGATCTGAATCTTCAACAAATCTTACCCATCGAACAATGCAACCCCTGTGTGATTTTGCACTTTGACCTCCTATGAAACTTCTTTCTTATTTCCATTGTGAATTTGATTTGGGTCATAGATCAAACCTTTTCTATGATCCTTGCCATCCAAAGTGTTGGGTCCTACTATATTTTGTAGCCTCGAACTCTTTTATCCCTTGTGCACCCTTCAGTTGTGAAATTCACATCCCCCATTGATCTAATTCCTTCTTAGATCTACATTGTTGAAATATGCACCATGGCACTACATAAAGTGATATTTGTTCTCCCAATATCTGAGCATGATATATAATGGGAAGAGGACACATCATTTAGGAATGTTTTCCATCACATGAGCCTTCTCCGACTTTGAGTGTGCAATTTATCTCGGTGAAATCAATCTCCACCATTGATCTCCGCAAGATTGATTATGGGTCGTCGATCTGGGGTCATGCTACGGGATGTGGAAGAAGAAAATAGGAATTTTGAATCTTCATAACAAAATTTACCTTTTCCACTTCCACCTTTAGTAGAAAACGAAATGTGGATCATCCAACTTTCTTCACCGAAATTTCTCCTCTTCCACCTCCGCATTTTTTCTTCCTCCCTTCCACTTTTTCCTTTCGTGAAAAATAGAATATGGAAAGAAGAATTTCAATTCTCTTAGGGTTCAGTTTTGAACTTTTTTCTTCCTCCTTTCCGCTTCTGCCTTTAGCAGAAAGTAGAAGGAATATTTTCCAACTTTCACGACTGCAATTCCACCTATTTCTCTTCCATCGTTTTCTTTCTGCACTGTCAATCTTGTACGGAGCTCTATGAACCGTCAATTGGGCGGATCAAGGAATGCATAAATTCAACCTTTCATGATCAAATTATTATGTTTTTCTCTTTCCAATCTCCACCCCTCTGCTCTATTCCAGACTGTTGATCTTTGGCAGAAGCGCTTTGAGACATACATCTTGGACTGCGAAAAACGAAAGTTGGGTTTTCCAAGCTTTGTAACCTGAAACCTTGCATTTTTCGCTTTTTCCTTTTGTTGGGTCGTTGATCTCTGGTAAATTTTCTGGGCCATCGGATCATTGGACTGCGGAAAGCAAAAGTTGGATTTATCACTTTCCATAAATGAAACTTGCCCCTTTCCACCTTTATGCTCCTGATTTTGCCTTGGCAGAAACGATTTTTTGGCCTTTGATCTTCTCCATTGTGCATCCAGGGTGTCAGATGTTGTCATATTTTAACCTTGATATAATTTTTCTTACTTAGGAATATTTCCAAAGTCATGCCTAAGGATTTTTTTACAATTTTCTTCACTCTTGACCAGGAATGGATCCTTCAGAACCTACTCTAGACCTTTGTAGGTAGAATTAGTGCAGATGCCTATGTAGAAAACTTAAAAAATTAGCACATGTACTAACATGTCCTTTATCATAAAATATGGCATAACAACTCAATTATTATAAGGATTATTGAGTAAAGTAATTAATCAAAGTATTAATCGAATCAAATGTAAAATATAAATTATTAAAAAAAGATATATTTAAAGGATGAGATAGGATGGAATTAAAGTAAGTATTGTTAAGGTAATTCCATGTAAGACAATTAACCCAAATGGGTAATACATTTAATAATAACCATTACCGATTCAACACTAGGAACTATATTATTGTTATTTTTATCCCAACATATTTAATGCTAAAATAGTGAATGGGTCTAGTAATTAAACCACCATTGCATGGAAATCCCAAGAGAATATATATCAAATAATTACTACCTACAAAGCATCCAACTCACCCAACTAATTTAATTGACATTTATGCCATTTAACTAATCGAGAAAATAGGTACATAATAGTATATTATTATTTTTGGATAGAAATAATTTTTTTAGGGGTTGGGAGTGAGTTGATGGGGGGCAATGGAGTAAGCCGAAAGTATACCCGAGGGAAGGAAAGTATATAATGAAGAGTGAAGGGAGGATAAAGGGGTTGGATTATTTTATGTAGAAATTGGAAGGTAATGGGGGGAGAGTTCTGAGTGGAGAAAGAAGTGGATAATAGAGGAATTACTGCTACAAGATTATTTGTCTGTAGACTCGGGGGCTAGGAAATATATAAATTTCCTAGGGGAAACACGATAACAACTATTGGGTAGGGTGTCTCATCAATTTGGGGGTTTCTAAGTGGTCAAAAAGGAGCTACTCTAGGAAAAATAAGGGATCCATTTACATTGTGCGGAAAAATTATGTAATCTACTCGTTAAACATAGAAATTGTACTTTGTTTTATAATTTTCAGGGCTAAAATGATTAAATGTTTAAATTAGAAAATTTTATGAAAAAATTCCTAAGTGTGCTAGGAATTATAGAATTCTATGATGTTATGGTATGAATGTAGAAAACATAAACATTCGAAATAGTAAATATATATTTTAATGTAAAACATAATTGCATATTACTATTAATATCATCTTTGATTGAGCTTTTGTACATAGGATGAACCTTGTTGTTAGGTCTAATGCTCTTGATCCAAAAGGGAACTACAATTAAATGGGGTTGGGAGTTTGATCTGGTAAATATTTTGTTTGATTTTTTTGTATTCAAAGAATTTTTTTTTTGCATATTTAATTTGTTGTGGCTATCTTGATATTCAACACTGGTCGCATGCTCTATATACCATAACATCACATGTATTGTAACAAAAGATTATCATGGATGTACATGTTGTAGACATTATATGAAGGCTAGGTGCTCCAAATACCTATGAAATAAAGTGTACGACTTCTCTAGGGTATTCATCCCAGAAAACCACCTTATAGGAGAGAAACATATGATTTCAATGGTAAATCAAAGATAAAACATACTCTTGAAATATTGAAACTGGCTAACTAGCTTAGGGAATATGAAAAAAAGAAGGAGAAGGAAATTGAAAATATGTTTGATTAAAATGGGGAACCTATGTTCAATTATCATGAATTATTTGACACCTATGATGATAAAATTCCCAAAGAGATGAAAAGGAAATCGATATTTTATGAGCTCTCATATTGGGAGCATCTTAAGATTTCCCACTTACTACATCCCATGCATTTATTTAAAAACGTTTCAAGTTATTTGTGGACTCACACATTATCCAAATAGAAGGACAAGTTGTCTTCTAGGAGAGATCTTATTTCTTCAAATACTAAAAAGAAGCATTGGCCAATACAAGAAAATAGAGGAGAGGATGAACACTTTTTTTCATTTAAAAAAGGCAATGTCCCGTGGATTTTGAAGAAAGCCTAGATCTTAATTTGAAAACGAAAGTTTTATTGGGCATGAAGAATCATTTTTTTAATGGGTATTCTCTATGAAGTTACTTCACTACAGACAAAAATTTATCAGGCTTAAAATCACGTGACCATCTAAACCCTCTAAGGGTATGTATAATGTCAAAAAAAAATTGTATTATTCTTTTATATGTTTTACCACACAAGTTAAAATGAAATTAATTGTTTGTGTTTATTTTGTAGTGTTAGTATCCATTATTTTTGCGTGGGTGTGTGAACCGTTACTTTCCCGGTGACCTACGATGTTCCATATCTAGGTTATCTGCATTTGTACGATGGATCACATCAAATGAGATTTATACTACTAGCAATCCTCAGTGGCATCAAAAGATAGAAGAAATTGTTTGTATGTTTGAGAAGGAACTTCCATCGAGTTTCATGGAATTGCAGATTCATATTCTAATTCACTTAATCGGTGAAGTTGAATTAGTTGGGGTGGTCTCATGTCATTGGATGTTCTTCTTGGAGAAGCACATGAAAAAATTGAAGGGATTTGTTCGATATAGGGAAAAAACTAGAGGGGTCCATGGAAAAGTGGTACATAGTATATGATTTGTTTTATTATGCTAGTGAGTACATCAAGCAAATAAACCACACACCAGGCGTAGTGATTTGAGATGATGAACCTGATGAGGACAAAAGGGAAGGGTATTTAATAGAAATGAAAGGAAAAAGGAGAAAGATAAGGAGTAAGTCACTTAGATTCTGATCTTCACATTTCCACATAGTAACGGTTCACAATAAACTTCAAAATCTATATTTCATCCCATTTCTACTGAATCTGGTTTTGTTTCCATGAATACAGCAACAAATTTAAAAATTTATGAAATCAATAAATTCATTATTTACAACATAGAGGTAACACATTTGTGGTCGCATTGACATATGAAGAGAAGAGGCAGAAATGGGACATTGACATAAAATAATTCAAGTGGTTTCACGAAAGAAGCATGCCTTTACCAGATCATTTCAAATAAAATATGCCAATGATCTGTCCCAACAGTTTGGTTGCAGACCAAGTCAAAGAGAAATATGGTGCATTCGATTAGTACCTGCTTGAATACGAGGATGCACTAAGCATTGGGATTGGGTGCAAAAACTTGGTAATAAAGTATTTATGTACATTTTCAACTTTATAATGCAAATTCTAATTGTAACATCTATATTTAAGATATTAATGCTTGGGTTATTAGACATATGACACCATCATTTGTTCACTTTTCTTATAGATGCATTCATTCCCATCTATGTGGGCTTATGGAAATCATTTTCACACTGAGGATGATGATGTTGGGCATGTTACTCAAGACTATAGAGTGGAAGTTGAGTTCAACAAATCTAGTCATGCTAGCCACCGCGATTGAAACCTAATAAGAGGGATATTGGGTTATGTTGGAAAGATACAAGATATCATTCTAGTGGACTTCTCATCTTTTCAATGTGTTAGTTTGAGGTGCAAGTGGTGGGACACATTCAACAGGAATAATGTAAAGGAATATTGTGATAGTGAGTTGATATGTATCAACTCTAGAAATATGTGGGATGAAAGTATGAGCCTTATGTTTTCCCAAAACACCACAACAAAGTGTTATTTACTCAAATGTGTTGGATAGAGATTGGTGGTTCATATTAAGACATGACCTTATATCTAAACATGTTTTTGAGAACCATAGAGTTAGCATGTTAACCAAGGAAGACAATGAGGGTGATGGAAACATAGAGTGATATGTACATATTTTATTTCATTATTTACATATTGAGATATAATTTTTATTTTTTTTAATCTTTGATTGTCTAATTATAATGTTTGTTTTTCATGTTATGAGGGTGGAAATGGAAAGTTGATTACTAGATGAACTGTTTATACAATTTTTGTTGGTTAATAATCGATATGATGTGAAATATGGTTTATGTCTTTGAAGTAATTTATGATTGTATGGAATGATTATCCATTGTCCAAATTACTCATAGTATGTCTTGTGTATACATATAAATACAACATAAAAACAACTTACATAATTCAATTTTATTTTGTGAAAGTAAAGGCTAACATATTCTTCTAGACTTGAAGGTGTCCTCTAATTTCTATATTAATATTCCAATAATGCTTGTATTTTATGATGTTTTTGTTATAAATAATGTTAAGAATTATAATTGCATTAATTTATGACATTTATCTCAGATAAATGTAATATTTTTTTATTATATGATTCGATTAAGTTCAATTAATTTATGGCCTTGATAACAATGTAATTTACAAGAAAGTTAAGATGCTCTACAATGACTTAATTATGGTTTTGATAACAATGAAATTTACAAGAAAAATTAAGGTGGTGTCTAATTTATCCATCAACATTTGAATGTTTGTATTTCATGGTGTTTTGTTAGATATTATAATGTAAGAATTATAATTGCATTAATTTATGACACTTTTGTTTTAGGTTTTGCAAAAAAAATTAATGGCAAAAAGAGAGAAAAAACAACTTTAAGGATGAAGGTGTAGGTATGGAATCTTATTTAGGAGGGAAAAAACGGTTTTAAGTAAATATGTTATATTAATTAAGTTGGATTGAATTTATGCATATTTATATTTCTAGGAGGTTAAACTCCATCTTATAATTGGTTGAGACAATAAGGATTCATATGAATCATTTAACAAATTATATGTATGCTTAGTATTTATTCACCTTATTTTATGGTTTGTAAATAGGTACGTAGTTTTGATTTGTAAATTAAATACGCAGTTGTATATTTCATTGAAATATTTCATATCTGTATCAATATATAATAACTGATTTAGATTTTATTAATGAATGTAAATTTATAATAACATAATCCTATGTTAATCTAATAATTAATATAATTAATATGAATCTATACTATTTTAGAAATTAGATATATTCATTAACAAACTCAAATTACATGAATATTTGATATATTAAATCTTGCATAGTTTTAAAAGTATTATTCATTTCATAAATATTCTAATCTTATTAAATAAAATTTGTAAATAACAGTAATAGCAAAGTAATACATCAATCCTTTAAAAATAATAATATAAACAAAGTAATGTTGCATCAATAATTAATTACAAATCCTTGAACACTAGCTAGATGTAAACCTCATTTTTAGAGGGTATAAAATGTGTTCCTCGAATGTCGGCTAAAGTTATATTATATAATCAAGATCATCATGATTAATAATAATAAGTTTGGAGAATGCAAATTTTGGGTTTACAATTTAGAGAAAATGATGTTCTTTTAATTAAGTATTTTTCTTTCTTCTTATTAGAGATTTGATATTTGTCATTGTAAAGTGAATTATTGTAAATAAAAAATAAAAAATAAATGTTGAATGATAAATTGATAGGTCATATTGATATTGATATTTACTTTTATTTTTTCATGTTCATATTCACATATTATAATAATATTACATGATAATACTTGAGTTTTTGTTATGATTTTTTTCAATTAGAGTTATAAATTAAACAAGATTAATTTATGTTTATCATTTGAATATATAATTTTGTTATACACAACATTATACGATGAAGAGTAAATTTCCTTATTAAAAACGATGTTATATATTATTTCATAATGCTCAACATATAGTTGCAACAAATAAATTTATTATTATATAAGTATAATATTATGACAAATATTACTACATTATTAAGAAAATTACAATAAATTATAATATCCATAAAATTAGATAAGAACAATATGAACACCAAATATAAAAAAAAAAGTTATTACATAAACATAATACTAAGAAAAAATCAAAAAAATTATAAACATGAGAATATGACAAAATATACAACAATCATAAATCATAGAGTTGTCATAGATTCATCCATAATTTACAATGCAAATTGTGATATTTTTGTCGACTAAATCAAAATTAGTGATTTAAAGACCCACATGATTTTGAATAGTACAAAGTTCTTTTAATACATAAGCATATGATAATCATCATTTTCAACACCTAACAAACATAAACATCAAGATCATGTCATCATAAGCATAACCATAAACATCATCATACTAACATATACATAACCTCAACCATAAGTTTTAACAAAAACGTAAATGCATCAACATCATTTTCACGACATAAATATAAACATACCATTATTATCATTGTCAACATATAAGAAACATAAAACTAAAAATAAGAATGAAAGTACACATTATGTCACATATTCATGTAATATATACAACTAATAGATTTAAACATCATCGAACACACATAACTAATAATACACACAAACATAATTAATGTTCCATGATCATCGTTTTCACTACATAAATAAATAACCACTGACATCAACATAAACATGATAAATGTAGTATATATATCTATATGAACATATATAACATCAAATTCATGATATGTAAAATATAATAATATGTATCCAGTGAAATAATTGATACAACATATCTACTCCACCTCTGCCAGCATAGGCATTATCAATATCTCTCCAACTAGAGCTAGATGCATAGTCACCTCCACTAATAGAGCAAGAGGTAGTATTAAAACCTATGCCAGTAGAGCCAAATAAATTAATACCTATAATAGAAAGAAAAATAGGTATAAGAGTATGATGGATAGGTCCATCAAGTCGAAGTGTACGACCCTCTCTGAGCATCTCTAAAATAGAAATGAGTGAAGTAGGAACTTGTGGATGGTCAAGCTGATGAGTAGGATCGAAGGGTCGGTCGAGCATGAGTAGAGGAGATGATGATGTATTATTGAGAGGAAGTTCAAGTAGGACTATAGGAATAAATGATGTTGAAGGAGGTGGATGAGGAGGCATGGTGGAGGAGGAGGTGAATGAGACATCGAAGGTGGAGGAGGAGGACATGGATGAGACATTGAAGGTGGAGGTGGATGAAATGTTGAATTTGGAGTGGGAGGAGGTGTAGTGGATATGGAGGTTATGCCACTAGTCCAAGCAACTTGTGGAGAAGGAGGTGGACCAGCCAGCAGAGAATATTCACCCTCATTTGACGATGAAATTCTATGATGGATACCATCTAAAATATCACAAGAAACAAAAATGTGTTGGACCAATATCCTCATATCATGACAAAGCATCCTCAACTCTGTGTGGTGAGGGTCCCTGATAATGTACCTCAATTGTACAAGATGAACCCCTCAATCCAACAACATCATAGACATCCTATTTGCGATGTCCTATCGTAACCTCTCATTTGGATTGTGTCAAAGGCCAATAATGGATAAATCGGGTGCTCCACGATGAGTTGCATATAGATCCATAGCATCTTCATCTACAACAAGAGGAGGCATCACATCACCATCAAATGTCCCAATATCTGTAAAATGTATAGTACACAATAATAATTAAACAATTTTAGTAAACATGAATCTAATACAACAATTTAAAATAATTTTCTTTTTCATTAAGTATAAAAGGAATAAAATGCAATCATATTAATTCAGACATAACTCTAAATTTACCTCTATCATCTGGTGGCTTGTCTTGATTTAATAAGAATTTGGGACACCCTCTCCAATCCAAGCCAAAATATTGATATGGAACCATGTCTAACCTAGGTGGGTGATCATTTCCTAGCATCTTGATCACATCTGCAGCGATCCTCGCTAGAAAGTCAGGATGCCCCCTCTAGGAATCATCTGCCCCCACATGTGCATACACACATATGTCGTCAACCTAGGAGGATGTTGGTCAAAATATGTCCTAGTGGTTGGAATTATATCAAAAAATAAACAAAAAAACTATGAATCAAAAGGGAATTTTTCCCTCTAACCAATACATGCATGAAATCAAATAAGAGCATAACAAAATTGTCACAAAAAATAGAATACCACATAACGCATCTAGGTTCCTGTAGTAAAGACTCAACATAATATAATAGAGGACAGTTAATGTGCTTCCCATCATTGGTGATATGCATAATGGTCGACACCAACAAAGAGATGTACCCAACATCCTCTCCATTAAAATCATCAATGGAGATATTCCTACCGCTGACCTGAAACTAAGAAGGCTTGAGTATGTTGGGATCAACATATCTCTGAACATATACTGGCTGAGATGATGCTAGAATTCCAACTGGGACCTCAAGGAACTGAGAAAAGTCCTCAAATATCCTAGAGAGACCTATGATAAAATTGATTTCATCCTCATTGGGTCAAAACTACTGATTGGGACTAACTCGAAATGCCTTCCTATGATGATCTTGGTGTGTGATGAATTGGGTGAGGAATTTAGTGTTCCCCTTGAGGGATGTGTCCTCTTCATAGAAATTGAGGAGGTCAAAAAATATCAATAGGTGTTGTGTCTATGGAGTAATAG
This sequence comes from Pseudotsuga menziesii, assembly GCA_001517045.1. NCBI lineage: Eukaryota > Viridiplantae > Streptophyta > Pinopsida > Pinales > Pinaceae > Pseudotsuga > Pseudotsuga menziesii. The sequence continues at coordinate 78,275 of LPNX011020262.1, forward strand.
GATGAGGTATAAATCTCTCTCTCTCTCCCTCTCCCTAGCCTCACACTCTATGTGGAAGTTATACTAGTCAACCCTAGCTTCTTGTTGCTTCCTCACATCACGAAGGTCATGTATTTGTTCACATATAAAATGAATAAGCTACTCTCATCAAAATAAATATAAAAAATTTATATGAGAATTATATGTATTAAAATAAAAATTTAATTTTTTTACAAAAAATTAACATACCGTGTGCCTATATAAATATAACCCACAGTAAACTGTGTGCTTATATAAAAATAATGCAACACTAGGTCGATACGATTATGTGTAATTAATGCACTTATTGCTATTTTATAGTTTTTAAAATCATTTTATGTTTTTGCGGTGCGGTACGGGGATCCTATATGTCATAGCACCGAACATTGGTGAGCTGACAACCGCTAGAAAGTTGGTGTGCTTAGGTATAATTAACGCACGGATTGTTATTTTATAGTTTTAAAATAAATTTTATGTTATGGTGGTGCGCTACTAAATATTAGTGCACCAGTACCAGATGCATTAATACCAATATGTAAACGAATTGTTTAATGCATTATAATGTAATGTAAAATTACGACGATGCTCCTAGAGGATGCCATTGCACCGAAGAACATTGCGTTGATGTCTGTTGAAAAGTTGGGAATTAAATTTTCTTTTTAATATTTACCAGTGCATTTGATACAAATACGCATATTATATAGTCAGTGTGCTTATGTGTAATGAGCGCATCGATTATGAGTTTATAGTTTTTAAAAGTTTTTTATGTTATGGAGGTGTGCTACAATGTAGTAGAGCACCACCAATGCAGTACGTTAGATACACATAGCCGCATCGTAATCTCGGTGCACTTACATGTGGTTAATGCATTGAATATTAGTTTATAGTTTTAAAATTTATTTCATTCTATAGAGGTGCACTATGAAAGTGTAGCACACTGGTACAACAATGTGTTTAATATATTCAACTCGCCCCTTCGTTGATTTGTCTTGTAACAAATTTCAGCATGCACCAACGTTTTGGGCGATCCAAACGGGTCGAACGCACATCAAAATTTCTTAAATTTAATTTAAAAGAATGGAAAATTAAGTATTAATTCAAAAATTAAACTGCTAAAAGTTTAAATTATCGAGTAATAATTAATTTTCTTGTTGAACCATGCATCGAGGAGGCATCCTAGCTATGTACGGAGAATTTGATTTTTTTTCGCACTGTTTAGAAAAATTCAAACTCAATTGAGAAGTCAATCAAAGCAAGAAATGTGTCAATAGGAAGTTGAATGAGCACTGGTGGTAGGGTGTCTAGGTGGGTTATGGGCACCACTGGTGCATATGAGTCAAACACATAATGGAGGGTTAAAAATGATTTTGACCATGCAATATTTTTTTTTTATAAAACCATGTTTTGGTGTGCTCTATAGTTGAACACACTGATGCATTGTAATTACACTACCACACCGAAATGTCGGTTTTTAAATAAAACATTTTTATTATTTTTAACAAATACCGACCTGTGCGTTTGCGTTTTTGGCATGTACCGGGGTGTTTGTTAATAATGAATGGGCCGTGATTGCATGATTTTTTTAATTGATGTTTTTTTTTCGGGGGGGGGGGGAATACAATTTTTTTAGGATATCCTGATGCGTTATGGGTTTAGATGCACCGGTGTGGTAAGATTATAAAAATACACCGCTATCATTTTTAAAAATTCCTATCATTTACCATAATATTTTTTAAACACGTATTTTTTTTCTGTGGGCATCCGAAGTGCGTTTTTATTATAGATGCACTAGTGCATTCATATTTCCAAAATGCATCACATATCTTTTACAAAAATTCTGTCTTTTTCGCATGATTGTTTTTTTAATTGGTGTTTTTTCAGGGCGCGACATTGTTTTTTCAAGTCCGATGCATTTTGTTTGTAGACACGCAAGTGTGGTACATCTAATAAAATGCATCTCTATGATTTTAAAAAAATTATTTCCATTGCAATGAATTTTTATAATTTAATGTTTTTACGTAGCTCATCATTCTCTTTTTTGGCCGCCTCAATGCGTTTGTGTTATGTATGCACCAGTGTGTTTGTGGTATACATCAACCAAGGAATTTGATTTAGAAATGCACCGAATTAAAAACCTCCACTACAAACTCCATTCTCTCTCCTTTGCCACTTACCTCCATTGTAAACGAATATTTGAGCTCTTTTGAGAGGAGAATCTGCTATAACCTGTGTTACATGGCCTTTTCCTTGTAGTGTAATTTTGATGTTATAAGTTATCAAATGATTTTGTATTTTTTCAATCTTTCTCCAAGATATCTAGAAATGTTGCAACACCACACTTCACATCAGTATAAGGTAATAAGAATGACAAGTGTTTCAAAGAGGTGGTTATTTTTATCCTACATGACCAGGTTGGATGATTTACAATTCTTTTCAAGACAAAAATAATCTTTCCACCATCTGTTAATCATTTTATCAGTGTTATAGTTCCAATTGATTTTGTGATGAATATAAATTCCAAAATATTATTTGTAAGAGATTTCCACAACACTATTTGTACCCAAAATCCAACGACATCCGACGAAAAATATTGCATCGTCGGATTTCACTTTCAAATTACAAAATTTGATTCATTTTTTTAAATTGGTAGAATTACCTATTGGATTTCTTACGTCCGTAATGGAATATTTTTTACGCCACTTTTTTGGATTTTTTATGCTACTTTGTTGGTTTTTTGACACCACGTTGTCGTATTTTCGACGGAATGTCGTTGGATTTGCGACACCCAATTGTCAGATTTTCGTCGTATATCACATGTTTTTTGCAATGGTAACTAGGTTCCATGTCATCGGATATCTGACGAATCCTAAATTTGAAAACTATATAAATTATAGAAGCATTCCAACATGTTTTCTATAGAAGCGACGGTTTGCGGAAATTATTTTATTCCTCGACGGATGCTTTGCGGAAATTATTTTATTCTTTGACTAACAGTTTGTGGAAATTATTTTATTCTTTGATGGACTGTTTGCATATATCATTTTATTCTTCAATAGATGGTTTGTGGAAATTATTTTATTCTTCGACAGACAGTTTGCAGTCTTCATTCAAGCTTTTTGTGACAAAATGTCAAATAGCAATATTCCTGATCCAGATGAACAAAATCGAAAATTGCTTACTAGACTATTGGATGGATAGAAAATAAGGGGTGATGGGAAATGTTATTGTCCATGTAGTCAATGCATGGGCTTTAATATGAGAAGAATATTGATCACAATAGCCAGAAAGCATTGTAAGGAACATGGACATGTTGAGGGGGTTAATGAATATCAACCATTTGTAAGCTTTTCATTATAAAGTTTTTTATATTTTTTTCTTTCGTAAATGTATGTATTATTTTTAGATTTATTATATTAACTTATATCTATTGATGTATTCATGAAATCATAAAGGAAATACATCCTACGGCATATCATCCAGAGGAAGTGCTTTCAGAACAAGTACCTGAGGAACATGGAGCTATCAATAATGGAGAACAATTTAATGATCCTATTTAAGAAGATGATCATACTAATAACATAGTTGAATATGATGGTACAAATACATTGATCCATGATTCATTTAATGTTAGAATGGATGATGATGATGATGATCATGAAAATATTGATGACTGTGATGTTGTTCACTATTTAACTCTTCTTCAGAAGGCATATGAACCCCTTTATGAAGGATCCAACACAAATATTCACTTTTTTATATTGTTGATAATGAATTTGAAGGTTATGAATGGTATTTCAAACATATCAGACACACGGAGGTTAAGGTATGTAAAATAATCCATCACATATATATGATCATGATAAAGGTTATTTTTGTTCCTCTAATAATTGTATTGTTAATTCATAAGTCAAATTAATATGGATGAAATGTGTTTCATTAATATTATTTATATATTTTATTAACTAGATTTTTATTTTTATTTATTATACCTTGATAGCTGAATTTTTGTTTCCATCGTCAAATATTTTACCTCGCACATAGAGATTTATCTGCCATCATGAAAGAAATTGGAATGCATTATGAAGCAATTCATGCATGTCCTGATGACCATGCAATATATTATAATCAACATGATTTTGCAACAGAATGTCCATAATTTCATATTAGTAGATATTGAACAAATCAAGTAACAAAAAAGGTGCCTCACAAGGTTCTTCGTTATATTCCCATTATTCCACGTTTGCAATGACCATTCAGGTGAAAAAACATAACACAAATTATGGATTACCATGCAAGGAACATAAGTCAAGATGACGTTATTTGGATGCCTACATATGGTTCTGCATTTAGAGATACGGAGGAAAATGGCCTCACTTTAAAGAAGAACCTAGTAATATTAGGATTTCTTTTGGTAGTAGATGGTGTCAATCCATTTGCATAGATCAGATCCATTTACACGGTGTGGCCTATTGTTTTTTATCAACAATAACATTCCTTCATGGTTTTCAATATAGAGGGAGCACATAATGTTTTCGATGATTATTTCAGGTATATTGTGCCTACAATTTTTTTATTTTTAATGTACTTGTGGCATCTCATTTGTCGTATTTTTTTTCATAATTTCACATATATATTTTTTATTTTTCTCTTGTGCATGGTTTATATATCTAAATGGTACTCATAATTATATATTTTATATGCTCAAATCAATCAGGGAAGTACCAAGTTAAAGATATGAATGTATATATCATACCTCTTATATACGAGCTACTAAAGTTATGGAATGGCATCACTATGTATGACGTATCTATACCAATATGAAAAAGGAAATTTCAATTCCATGTAATGCTTGTATGGACAATAGATGATGCCCTAGGGTTAACCCATTTTTGTGGTTTGTATTTATAAGTTCCACTTTAATTGCATTTAATTTTATGAACTAGTTAATATAGTACTATGCACACATGTTTTTTAAATATTCCATTCATTTTATATATAATTATAATTGACATAGATATTCCATCTCTTTATGTAGGTCTTCAGACAAAGGGAAATTTTGCATGTCTAGTTTGTGTTCCTAAGATAAAATCTCGTCGCTCAAAAAGATTAATAAAGGAGGTATTTGATGAGTATAGGAACTTCCTCTCTAAGGATCACAGGTATCAAACAACCAAAACAAATTTATTCAATGGGAAGAAAGAGACTTAATTAAAATCGTAGAGAATGACACCTCACCTATGGAAGTTGTAATATAATAGAAATCGTCAAGCTGGTACGTATGAATCATTGTATATGAAATGTTATGTACTTTTTTTATTATGTGCTATTTACTGTAATTGACATTGATTTATGTAATTTCTTTATAAACTACAATTCATGATGCCCGTTGTGATCATGAAGGAATTAATGGGCTTCCACGAGGAATGAAAAGTTATCCTAAATAATTCAGCAAGTTTCCCTACTATGAGCACCTACAAATTGCTCATATGTTTGATACAATACATATCGGAAAGAATGTGACAGAAAAATTATGGCAGATATTGGATTTAAGGAGCGACAAAGAAAATATTGTCAAAATTTGCAAAGACATTCAATAAGGAAACCATGCAATGAAAGACGTCATTCAATTTCATAGCAACGGAAACCAAATTGATATAAACTCACTTCCATGGATGTTAACAAAGAAGCAAAGTAATTTTGTATTAGAAGTCATGCGAAAAATTAAATTTCCCACTGGATTTTGTGTAGACATGAAGAATATCATAACAAAGAAAGGTGATTTTGTGGAGGTGAAAACACATGATTGGAATGTATTAATGAAGGTAATTATTATGGTATCCATATAATTATTGTTTTTTTTATTCCAGTGCATATTGTTGTTATTGTTTTTGTCTACTCTTTGTTTAACAAATGATGTGGTTTGTATATTGTTATAGTATGCTCTACCTCTCTCTGTCTCTCGAACAACTTTGACAACAATGGAAAACAAGTTATATATAATATTGGTAAATGCATGAGGTAAGTAGCGATTTTTTGCATGTGCTTAGTGTTTGTTTAATTCATCATAGAACTTATATATATTTTCTTTGTGCACTAATTTATGTTATGTAATATAATGTTTTTTTGGTTAAATCTCGTTATTGGTTTGTGTCACTTGTAGATGGTTTTCATCTAAATAAATCAATAAAGAAGATATAAAGTATTGGAGGAGAGAAATTCCTCATCTCATGTGTGAAATGCAGAAGCATATACCTTCATCATTTTTCAATGCACGGGAACACTGCCTCATACACCAAGTCAAGGAGATTGAATTGTGTGAACTTGTGCACTCAAGGTCCATGTGGATGGTTGAGAGGCACTTGAAATTTATTAAGGGTTTGGTTAGAAAATAAGCATGTGCTGAGGGTTTTGATGGAGGGATATAAGGTATACCAACACATGTTTTATATTAGTGAATATCTTTTTAATTTAGAGTCAAAGCTTAATTTACGTCGCATTTTTTATCCAAAATCCAATAACAATTTTGAAGGGGAGTACCTAAAGGGGAAAGGTAGATCAAGAAAGGTGAAAGGTAATTATTATCTAGTGGGTATTAATTATTATTATACATTTGACTATTGATTTTTATGTATATATATCATACATATTCTATTTTTATATTCAATATACTGCATCAATTAAGAGTGTATACTTTGTTAAGATAATTTACATTTGTATTGAATTTTATTTTTTATTGTCATCAAGCAGTTGGTCAAGAGTGGGATGCAATTCATTTATACATTGCAAACAATCTTGACTAGATTAAGGTATGGATTGAACGATGTGAACAATATGGTCATGGATTATCATGGGAAGGTGTGGTTTCATTGAATAAAGAAGCACATCGCAATGGAGATACTAATCTTACACAAAGGGAAATCGATTTAGAATATGGTTTAAAAGATAAGCAGGAAAGCATATTAATCAACCACACTAATTTTTTTTTACAAATTATATATTGATGTAGACATTGATTTTTTCCCTTATGGAATAAATATGCACTTAATCATATATATTGGATCATTATGTAAACTTTTCATCTATGGATTGTTGTAGGTAAAACACCATAAGGCTATGTGGTGCAATGGTTGTAGATATCGCATCAAAAAGTTGGATGAAACAAAGAAAACATCATATTGTGGGATATCTGTAGTATTTGAGGTGATCAATGTTTCCTCTAGAAGTGACAAACATCCAAAACTCTTGTAAAATCAATACTATGGGTATCTGGAAGATACTCTTCAGTGTGAATTTAACTCCTTCAAGGTAGTTATGTTCATTGTCAAATGGTATAGGTTAATATTGAATCAAATTGATCCTGATAAAACTATTATTGAAAATGATAATGGATTTACCATGCTAAATAAAAGGTTTTTTGAGCCAAGAACGAAGCCCTATGTTCTTCCAAGACAATGTGAACATGTATTTTACTCTAAGGTTCCAAGTAGAGCAGGTTGGTCATTTGTTGTGAGACACGATCCAAGGGGATGGCTGGTAAAGTATAACCTAGAGAAAGGTATTGAAGAGGGTCTTGAAGAATAATATGATGTTGAATATCATGATCAACATGACTTAGATGGTCATGTTCTAGAAGAAGATGTTGAATAATTAGTTGAATCGGATGATGCAGCAGACAATGTCCATGAAGATGATATCAATGATGACATGATGATCGTAATTGACATAGATGATAATGATGATATGGCCAATCCTTACAATGTTGAATATGGATTGGAAGATTCGGATGATGAAGTCCATTAAAGTGTACGAGATATGTAGTAATATGTTTTGGCTTGGTCTAACATTTGGCATGGTTAGACTAGATGCATTCATTGTCGATGTGGTAGGGTTTCTTGACTCAAGGATCATCATCGTCATCTTCATCATCATCGTCTTAAGTAACATCATCATAATCATCACCATCATCATCATCATCACCATCATCATCATCATCGTCATCATCGTCATCATCATCATCATTTTTGTCATCATCATCATCATTTCATAGGATATCAACATCATGATCACCATATTCATCATCATCATCATCATCATCATCATCATCATCATCTTCATCATCATCATCATCTTTGTCATCACCATCATCATCATCATCATCATCGTCATAATCATCATCATCATCATCATCACCATCACCATCTTCATCATCATCATCATCATCATCATCGTCATCATCATCATCATCATCATCATCATCTTCATCATCATCATCATCATCATCATCATAATCATCATCATTGTCATCGTCATCGTCGTCACCGTCATCATCATTGTCATCTTCATCTTCATATTCATAATCATCGTCGTCATCATTGTCATCATTAGCATCATATTCATCATCAAATGTGACTAACACTAACAATTCGAGCAACAAAAACCATACCTATATATTAATTATGTCATCATGTAATGGGAAACCATCATCATCATCACTATATTCATCATCATCTTCATAATAATCATCATCATCATCATCTTCATCATCATCTTCATTGTCACCCTCTTCCTTATCAACATCTTCATAAAAATTAACTTCTTCATCGTCATCATCATCGTCCTCATCACCACCATCATCATCTCCATCATCATCCTCGTCATCATCATCATCATCATCATCATCATCATCTCCATCGCCGTCATCACTATCATCTTCATCGTCATCACCATCTTCATCTTCACTATCATCATCGTCACCATCGTCAAACATGACTGACACTAACAATTCAAGCAACAAAAACCATACCTATAGATTAATTAATGTGTTATGTGGGGTCGACGTTGAAATTTTTAATATATGTGCCAACTTGGTCTAAAATTTGGTATGGTTAGACTACATGCATGCATTAACAGTGTTGGAGAGTTTCCATAATCAAACATCATCATCAACATCGTCGTCATAACTAACATCATCATCATCATCATCATCTTCATCATTTCATAGGACATCAACATCGTTATCACCATCTTCATCATCATATTCATCATAATCATCATCATCTTCATCATCACCATCATCATCATCATCATCACTATTTTCATTGTCGTCATCATCATCGTTGTCATTGTCATCATCATCATCGTCATCTTCATCATCATCACCATCTTCATATTGATCATCGTCATCAATATCTTCATCATCATCGACATCTTCATCGTCATCTTCATCATCATCATTGTCATCATCTTCATGATGACAACAATGATGATTATCATCATCATCATCATCGGTGTAGGATATCTGACACATATACCTAGAAATACTGATGATGTTTAGCATTGGTGATTTGGCGATCTTGTCACATTCTTCATCATCATATTCATCATGTCATAGGACATCATCGTCGGCATCACCATATTCATCATCATCTTCTTCTTCTTCTTCTTCATCATCGCCATCTTCCTCATCAACATCTTCATCGTCATCAATTTCATCATCACCATCATCATCGTCGTCGTCATCACCATCTTCATCATCATCATCATTGTCATCTTCATCGTCATCACCATCTTCATCTTTGTCATCATCATCATCATCATCTTCATTGTAAAACATGACTGACACTAACAATTTGAATAGAAAAAACCATACCTATAGATTAATTAATGTGCTACGTGGGGCCAACATTGAAAATTTGTATATATGTGTCGGATTCATATAAAAAAATTTCATGGTTAGACTAGATGCATGCATTGACGACGTGGGAGGGTTTCCATACTCAAACATCATCGTCATCATCATCATCACGGTTGTCGTAATTTCTAACATCATCATTATCATCGTCTTAATCATCATCATCTTCATCATTTCATAGGACATCAACATCGTGATCACCATATTCATCATCATCATCTTCATCATCACCATCGTCGTCATCATCATCATCATCATCATCATCATCATCTTCATCATTTCATAGGACATCAACATCATGATCACCATATTCATCATCATCATCAATATCATCATCATCCTTTTCATCATCATCGACATATTCATTGGCATCTTCATCATCATCGTCATCGTTGTCATCACCATCTTCATCATGATCATGATCATCATCATCGTTGTATACTATCTAACGCAGATACCTAACCGACATCATTTGGCGTTGATGGTTTGGCAAGCTCATTGCATTCTTCATCATCATCTTCATCATGTCATAGGACATCATCATCATTGTCACCATATTCATCATCATCATCATTTTCATCATCATCATCATTGTTGTCGTCATTATCTTCATCATCATCTTCGTCATCGCCGTCTTCTCATCAATATCTTCATAATCATCAACTTCTTCCTCATCATCATCATCATCATCATCATCTTCATCATCATCATTTTCATCATCATCACCATCATCATCGTCATCGTCGTCGTCGTCATCATTGACATATTCATCGTCATCACCATCTTCATCTTCATCATCATCATCATCATCATCATCATCGTCGTCGTCATCATCATCGTAATCTTCATCATCAAACATAAGTGACACTAACTATTTGAGTAGCAAAGACCATACCTATAGATTAATTAATGTGCTACGTGGGGCCAATGTTGAATTTTTTTATATATGTGTTGTCTTGGTATGAAATTTGGCATGGTTAGACTAGACGCATGCATTGAAGGTGTGGGAGGGTTTCCAAACTCAAACATCATCATCATTGTCGTCGTCGTCATTGTCATAACTAACATCATCATAATCATCGTCATCATCATTGTCATCATCATCATCGTCATCATCATCATCATCATTGTCGTCGTCATCGTCGTCATCGTCATCATCATCATCATCATTTCATAAGACATCAACATCATGATCACCATCTTCATCATCATCATCATCATCATCATCATCATCATTATCATCATCTTCTTCATCATCATCATCATCATCATCATCTTCATCATCGTCATCATTGTCATCATCATCGTCATCACCATCTTCATCTTCATCATCATCATCATCGTTATCATCCCCATCATCATCTTCTTCATCTTCATCATCATCATCATAATCCTCATCATCATCGTCATCGTCATCACCATGTTCATCATGGTCATCATCATCATCATCATCACCGTCGTCGTCGTCGTTGTTGTATGATATTTGAAATAGATGCCTGGAAAGAACAACGACATTTGGCGAGCTCATCGCATTCTTCATCATGGCATAGGACATCATCGTCGTCATCACCATCTTCATCATGTCATAGGACAACATCGTCGTCATCAGCCATGTTCATCATTATCTTCATCATCATCGTCATCTTCTTCTTCTTCGTCTTCATCATCATCTTTGTCATCACCTTTTATTTTATGGTTTGTATTATTTTATATTATGTTATTGGTCAATTTTTGTATTTTATGGTTTGGATTATTTTATGTTATTGGAAAAGTTTTATTTTATGATTTGGGTTATTTTATATTATTAATCCAATTTTTATTTTTGTATAGTTTGTACCACTTTATGTTTAATGTGTACCTAAACGTGAATCTATTACCATTCAACCTTATAAATAGATGAGGTTATATTTTTATGTGACCATTTGGAAGCTTCTCCACTTACCTTCACGTGTTTTTATGGATTGTCTGCAATTTTTGTTTCTCCACCATTTCTCTATTGGCTACATGTGATTTCTCCTTCACGACTTCACGGGTGTATGTGATTTATCTTCATGAGGTTGTCTATGATTTCTCTTCACTGGTCTATGCGATTTCTCTTCACGAATGTATGCGATTTCTCCTTCACGGCTTCACGGAATGCTTAAGGGTTGACTGCACCTCCTGTCGGCTGGCTGCTGAAAAATATCAAGAGCAGCAATGTTTTCAGTATGTGGTCATGTAGAAATTCTAAAGCCTTGATGGCATATGGAATTTCATAAACAAGCCAAGGATCTAGGCACACAATTAACCTCAGAGAATTGGCATAAAGAGAAAAGAAGAAGAATTAATGAACACGCATTAATGAATGATCAATAAATGATAATTGATATTATTACATAGGTAATACATCCTTATAAAGGAAAATAGAGTTGATGGAAGACAACTCATGCTAACTCATAAAGTAGGCTTGCTAATTATGATAAACCCCCATAGGTGGCTAAAGCACTTTCCTAAGCTATCAAGTACCTAACGAATAAGCAATAGCATGAGTGAGTGATGATGAGTGAAGGAAAGACTTGCTAATCCTGAAATATGGAGAGAAAATAATAGAGGATGGGTTAGAAACAAAAGATGCCAGTTTCCTAGTTAACTTGCTTTACCTTATCCATAGAAAAGATGGATAAAGCAGAATAAGCAGAATCTGCAGTAAAGCGTGGTTACCAATTCTGGATGTCTATAAAGTGGTCAAGATCAACCCGGAATAAAAAATAAATCATTCCTAGGGTATAGATGGCAAGTGTTGACTTTAAGGTTCAAGTGGATGCCAACTATCTAAGCTAGTGGGTAGGAAATTAATCAAATAATGATTAATTATTTTATAAGTGGGTTTATGATATTCCAACACCCCCCTTTAAGTCTAACTTTGTGATGATATCTCTGAACTAATCAGAAATATATATGCATATAGGTCCCAACAACAAGGATATGGTCACCCTTTTACAATTTATCTTGTCCAAAGAAATGAGGAAAGAGGAAAAACCACAAGGGGAAAATCCCCCCTCAAGAAAGGACATGAAAAGCAATACCAAAAATGCTAAACTACTGGTGTTGTTGTTTCTCCAAACTAAATGGTAATCTCTGGAGGAATCTTCTTCTTGGGAAGAAGATAAATCTTCTCACCCGGATCAAAAACATAAATTGCTCCAATATGGATATTGGGACCATGTAGACAATTGAGATCCAATGATGTGAAAGCAATATTGAAGAATCTTTAGAATTGTAATCAGCTCCAAGATGATGAGATGAATTGAACTTCGAACGATTAGAGATGAAATCATCTCCATATAGGTGAAATGATTTTCCAAGCAAATAAATAATGTCTCCATCTTCATTTACACAGAGAGGATGTGTGCAAGTGATCATGTAGGAACATAACAAAGGCATAGGATCAAAGAGTGTGAATGCATGGGTTCCATAGGTTGATCTGGCTTCTAAAGAATCCAAGAGATCACATAAAAGCAAATTAGTAGACTCATGGGAATATACTAGTAAAGAATCCTTTGTGGTAGAAGAATGTAAGGAGGAAATATAGTGATGCTCAAAATCTTCAAGGAGGCTCTAAGGATTAATGCCAAGAATAAAGGATGAGTTGCTGAAGCACATGGGATCAAGTATGGTAAGTGGAAATACACTAAAAGGACTTGACTTGGCTAATGAAAAATCATGTAAGTCACTGGGTTGTGCATCATCAAGGAGAGAGGCATGCACAAAGTGTGAGAGGTCTGGCATATGGATCTCAGAATCCATTATAAAAGACATAGAGAACACTGAACATGTGTGAGAGAATCATCAATAGAAATAGTGGATCCATTAGTCACTTCTTTTTCATCAACATCATAATGATATAAAAAAATATCTTCAACTTCAATAGAGACAGAAAAAGACAGCTCTTCAACATTTTCTTCTTTATTGAAAGAGGAAGCATTTGAATCAAAGAGAGTAGTAACAAAAACCATATGAGAAACTTCTTCATCATGATCAACTTCATCAGAGACTGTAGAGGCCAAGACATATTGAGAGAGAGTAGTCATTGAGGACCTAGAGGCGCTGTCCACATAGCTAGAAGGATCCTCATTTTTATTTCCTAAAACTCTATCCAATGTTGTCCAGAGATCCTTTGGGTATTCAGCAGAATCAATAAGGTAGTGCATACTTGGAGAAATAGCCAGATATATAGCTCCAAATGCTCTATCATAGTCATTCATCCAATCACTTCACTCTTCATAAGACTCTTCACCGGCTCCAATAGATATCTCATAGAGACCTTGTCTCTTTAGATATGAAATCATCTTCAATTTCCACTCTAAATAGCTTGTGAATGGAGAAAGAAGAGTAACTGATACTCTTGAATCCATTTGAAATTGTCCCAGAAAAATAAACCTGCAAATATGAAATGGAGGATTAATTAATGACCTCTCAAAGATCTCATGTCATGTAGAGATTTGATATCCTGAGCTCTGATGCCATGTAGAAATTATAAAGCCTTGATGGCATAGGGAATTTCATAAATAAGCTAAGGATCTAGGCACACAATTAACCTCACAGAGAATTGCATAGAATTAGCATAAAGAGAGAAGAAGAGGAAATAATGAACACACATTAACTAACGATCAATAAATAATAATTGATATTATTACATAGGTAATACATCGTTATAAAGGAAAATAGTTTTGAATGAAGACAGCTAGCTCATAAAGCAGGATTGTTAGGATTATTAATCCTCCCTTGTCCAATTTGGTCATATGTCTAAATCAGGAGTCATGTCTAAATCGAGAGTCCATCCAGTCTATTTTTAGTCACAAGAACCATTGGGTCCACTTGGCCTAATTGGGGAACATGTTCTAGTTACTAAAGTGTGGGGAACACTAATTGAGGCCTACTACCACTGATTACAATTGCATGTATCAGTTTAGGAGCCTCTTATACCAATCCCTACAATTTAGGAGCCACTGGGAGTGCCGATACCAACCAAGGTTAGTTGAGTTGAGTTGTTGACTAGTCAAGATGAGTTAGGAGTCAGTTACATTTAGTTCTATTCCTCTACATTCAGTTAGCACTAGGTTTGCATGGCTGCATGTAGGAGAGGCACATTTCTCACCTACCATAGTTAGTTAGCCTTAGTTAACACTGAATTAGACACTTGAGTTGTGTTTTAGAACTCCGTTGAACCCTGATAATGGTTTAGACAAGGTCAGTTAACTATTGAGTCCTCCGATAGTGATTTAGACAAGGTCTTAGTTACATACAGTCAAGTAGAGTCTAATCAATTTGAATTGCATGTGACTATTTAAGCCATTGTATTACATTGTAATTGATCATCTAATTACTCTTTGATTAATGAAAAGCATTCATAGCTGCAAGCCATTTTTGCACTATTTCATTCTTCAATAACTTATTAAATTGTGTGATATATTCTGTGAGTTGTGTGTTTGTCCACATATCTATGTGCTCAATTTAATATGGTATTAGATCCTTGGTAGACAATGCACCTCTCCTCCTCAGATCTCCAGCTGGATATTTTTTGAGAAAAATTACTCCTTCCAGTACTGCACCAGAAGCAGAGTATTTACCACTTAATATCCCAAGTTAAGAAATTGTTGATCAAGCTTGCTTGATCAACTATGCTAGCTGTGAAGAAAATTCCAAAAGTGCATACTGTCAACCTTATTTTGTATGTTTGATTGTGTGATTTACAGGTTATTAGCTCCTCTCATTGTATTTGCTACAAATGGCTCATTCCCCTCACAACATTTGCTACAACAGCTCAGTCCTCTCTACTGCATTCAAAATGTTCCCTCAAATGGAGCAGCTCACCTGTAACACCCCGGTTTTGACCCCGTTTGCATTAAATATACATGATACATATGTTGTAATAATCATGGTGAGGAGCTAATGGCAAAATCCCCACCATTGATTTGGTTATGTTATGATTCAGATGGGAATGGTCACCAATGGTATATCGGGACATACGGCATATATTAAATTGTGACATCATGTAAATGTGCATTTTTAATTAAATAACCTAACTAGCTATGTTCTGTGCAACTAAATTTAGAAGGGGCATTATTCCTAAGGATAAGGAGGGGGAATGCTAAACCTTGAGCCATGGGGGGAATAAATCCATGTGTCACCTTGTTTAATTTCTCGCCTTCCCTTGTCTCATCAAATGGCCATCTTAATTGTTCTACTGGTGGTTGGAGCTATTAATGTTGGTAGTGGAGTGTGGAAGGACTACCATGTCTTTCCCACATGCACAATCCACTGGGTTGACCAATACGCTGGCAGGAAAACCACTACACCCACGCCTGCACTCTCTCCACGACGCAATTGCAGACCGTACTGCCCACTCTCTGCACCACCGACTATTTGTTTTCCTCATGCAGGGCAGAGTTAAATGGGATTACAATCCATTATGTGAGGGTTGGTTCATTCTCCTTTGTTCCGCGGATTACTGGCTTACGAGTTGGTTCTTCCCTTTCTCAGGGGACAGTAGTCTGCAGTGTGTCCATCCTCCTATTCATGCATAGAGCTTGTGTCTTTTCCACCATTGGCAAACTATGTAACATTCTGTTACTCCATCGTGGAATCATGGTTGTGTTTTCTTCCACAGTTTTGTTGGCTGTGTCTTATTCCCTCACACACAGATTGGGAGTCTATTCCTTTCCATTTTCTGTCAGAGTAAGTTCTCCAGTGATTGCAGTGGGGATTGTGTGCTGTGAGTGAATGGTTGTTTGTGGGTTGTTGTTGCCATGATTGTTGGACTGTGTTTTCCCCTGTGTTTTGGCTGATGTAGGTTTTCATGGGATTGTTTTGGCCACGATAGGGCCAAGAACGATACAGGAAGTTGTTTATTCCCTTGTTAAAGCTGTAATAGCTGTTTTACTGCATGCATGCAGTGGTTTTGTCCTCAGACTGCATTGGAGTGGTGAATGAGGGCCTCAGGTGCTTAATAAACCTGGTGGGTTGAGAACCACACAGACAGAGCTACTGAGGTGGATTTCTTCCCCACAACCCCTAAATAGCACTAGAAGGGAGATCAGGGTCTGAGGGACTACGTTGCAGAGAAGAGACTTATTTCCTTGTGTTGGGTGTGTGTGGGTGTTCTAGAAGCTAGGTTGGCTCTGGTGTTGGTGTTTGTAACTCTTCAATGAGCTCACTAGCTTAGCATTTAGCCTTTCCCAGCTCTTGGATGGCCTGATAAACCCAACTTGGTTGGATTGGCTGATCTGATGTTCGCCTGATAAACCCAATTGTGTTGGCTTGGATGAACTGTGTACCCTTTTGGTTTTGTTATCCATGGCTATGTGTAAGCCTGTTAGTTCCTTATTCCTTGGGGAATCATGCCCAGCTCGGGGGTGGCAGTGTTGCTGAGAGATTAAGGAGCACGCTGGCCTATGGTTGGGTGGAACGTTGCAGTGACGTAGCTGGTTGTGGAACAAGTTCTTAATAAGATAAGTATTATTACCCAACTTGTGTTTGCAATAATATTTATCGTTGATGAATGATGATATACATGTTAAATGTTGATCTGTATATGCATGAGTGTTGATTGATATGTTTTGCTTCCATTGTGTATATGAATGATTATGCTTTGTAATATGTTTTATGTTTTTAAGTATCATGCTTTAGCATTATATGTATGCATGTTCATGTTCATGTGGCTAGATTCCCGTATGTTGGAGTGTAGTAGCGTCCTCTTGCCCAATCGAAGGGTCGGGGACATTACAGTGTGGTATCAGAGCTCTGGTTGCAGCATGGGTCTGAATGGGCCATGAAGATGCAGTTACAGAGCTTATGTTGTAGCATTTAGGCCTTAGAGGGCCATGAAAGAACAATTAACAGAGGCAAGTTTCCTAGTGCCCTGAAAAAACCAGGAGAAATGGTGAATCACAGGAAAATTCATAAATTTTTTCAAGTGCCAGAATTATCGGCTCATCGGAACACTTAGTGAGAAGTTATTTCGATGCAGTGGAAGAATTAGTCTGAAGACCACTCAACACCAAGGAATTTTGGAAAAAATTGGCGAATTAATGGAATCATCGGCAATCGGCGATGATTAGTTGATCTCATCGCCGACGCTCAGCTGATCATGTTGCTGATGAGGCAAAATTTTGGCGACTATGTCGGAAGGAATTAGTGGTTCAAGTGCCGCCGTTGCAGAAGCCTATTGCACTAATCCTCCGACAATTACAGGTTCCACTTGGCGATGCTGCTTCAGCCGCTAATCAGGAATTTTTAGTTGATGCATCAACGGATAAGGGAAGATGGAGCTGATAGATTCGGCAGAAAAGAAGACTAAAGAGGAAAATTTGAATTTTTTTCTAAGTCGTATACTCATTAGCCATCGGCAAATATTAGTTGATGACGTCACTGATAAACATAGAAAGAAGTTAGATGATCTTGCGCCGCCATTGTGGATGGCTACACGAATATGCTTTCGACAGGTAGAGCCTCTTCCCACCGATGACACAGAGGAAAGTCATTCCAACAGCCGATGCAGTGGAAAAGTTTCCGAAAGTTCTCTAAGGAACGGGATCATCAGAGAACAGAGGAGAATAGCCGTTGACGTCACCGATGAATAGTTGAAGGGAGAGATGAAGCGGTGGAAGACAAGGAAAGAAGAAAAAAAATTCAAAAATTTTCTCTAAGGCCTGAGATCATTAGCCATGTTAGTTATACGTGTCGCCAATGAAGGAATTAGTGGATCAGATCACCGATCAAAAAAGGTTTGATAAAGGTTAACCATAGTTGCGGCTGCCTAGTCAACTATCCATCCAATGCCGTAGGAGAATAGTCGCTCCGACTGTCAACGAAGTTGTGAGCTGCAGAAGACAGAGAACGAGTGTGGGCCACTATTGTGGAAGCCGAAAGGACTAACCCCCTGATGATCAATACATCTGACCGCTAATGCAGTGGATTAGTGGGTTTCCCCACTGATGAATTTCAGACTTTCAGACCATTATGGATCTAATTAGAAGAAAATTTTGAAAAGTATAAGGTCATCAAAAAAAAATTAAGTGTCAGGCCGCCGATCGGACAGAATCAAAGGATCGCGAACCCGCCATTGTGGCATTCCAAAGCACTATCCACCTGATGGATAGTAGACCCAATAGCCGAAGCATGTCCATGGAAACCATAGGAGGAACACTATCCGCTGTTGCGACTACTCAAGGGACTGTGCACCCAATCAACAGTTGATTTCCTCACATGGGGGCTTCACTTGTTGACCAATATCCTATTACGTTAGTTCATATTGTGGGTTTTAAAATTATAAAAAATAGAACCAATATATTATAGGTATTGGGGGGATGAGGGGTTTAAGGTGCAGGTGGGTAGGGTGGTTTATAAGGATTGAGGTATAAAAAAAGGTGGGGAGGAGGTTTTAAGTATTGTGAGGGGTTTCAACAAAAAGAGTTTGGGTCAATATCTCTCAAAATTAAGGGTATTCTTTAATATCCCATGATCGCACGTGCTATGTGAGAGGTTCACTAAGTGAAGTCCCAGTGTTTCCTCGTCGATACAGATCAGAAGTTTAGTCAATTTGACCGCCAAAATGCCGACGAGAAATAAATGATCAGAGTGTCGATGAGCTAGGTGTTTTGACCACCCAAGTGTTGGAAAGATAGTTGGGAGGAGGTTCGATTGGACCAAAGGAAATTTTGGAGTTTTTCAAAGAGATTTTCTCAGCAAATTTTGAATATTTTTTAGGGAAAATTTTCAGCAAACTATCAGTGGATTACAGGGGTGAAGAGAGAAAATTTTGTGTTTTAGCAAAATTGTTGTTTTATGAAATTCTAGAAGAGGAAGGTAGGTAGTTTTGATTTATATTAATAATATGCATCTAATAGTTTGCTACTAACACATTTGCAGAATTATAGACCATTTCCAAGAGCGGTATTCCAGGTAGAGCAGTGTGGTAAAGCAAGAGGTGGTTCAATCATGAGAACCCATGATGGGTATGATGCTCGAGATTCCTACGAGCGCACGAGAAATGCCATTGGAACAAATGTCTAGAATGGAAATGATGACATAGAGTCTAATGGAAGGAGATTCTAAGAGACACCGTTCGAGGTTGTAGCCACCATGAGAAGCTTGATTAAATCCCAGAAAGAGAAGCATCAGTTGAACGCTGCCATGTTCCAAAGTTTGACAGACTTGTAGAAAAAGATAGATTCTCGATGAGGTAACATCAAGACCATAAGGCAGTAAGAGCAGCACTAGGATAAGGAGAAGGACTTCTAGTGGATCATCTAACTCTAAAGAATCTAGTGGAGATACAAGTTCATCTTCTCGTAAAAGGAAAAGAAGAAGGCACCATAGGGATCACTCTCGAGATGAATTTAGGAAAGCTAAACCTCCTAGATTTGATGGTGAGATAAAGATGGGACAAGAAGTCGAAGCTTGGATTCTTGGGATAAAGAAGTACTTCCAACTACAAGATTATTCAGGAAACTTGAAGGAAAGAGTTACCATATTCAATCTGAATGGAAGAGCATCCATTTGGTGGGAACACTTCAAGCAAGTAAAGAATATCGGTGAAAGGAAACTGAAGTGGAAACAGTTCAAGAAGTATTTCAGGAAGAAATACCTCTCTGATAGGTATTATGATGATAAGATTAAGGAGTTCCATGAGCTGATATTGGGATAGCAGACCATGGATGAATATGCAAATAAGTTCTTGGAATTGTTGAGGTATGTCCGGTACATCAAAGATGAAAAAGTGAAGATCCTGCAGTTTCTGAGTGGATTGCCTCAAGCCTACAAAGATAGAATTGAGTTTTATGAACCAAGAACTCTTGAAGAAGCGATAAGGAAGGCTAAGTATTGCTATGAAAAAAGCAAAGATAAACCTGATTACCGTAAGGCATGGAAGGACAAGAAAAATGAAAAGTTTGACCAAAGGAGGAAAGGTTTCAAACCTTCTAGATTTAGGAATCATCCAAAGCAACCATCCCAAGCTGCGAGTAATCCAGTTGGAGTGACAGGTGGAAGGCCTAAAGAGCCACATCAGAATAGGGGTCCACTCAAATGGTGGAAATGTGAAGGACCCCACTTGCGCAGATATTGTTCACTTGAGAATGGAAGTGCGAGGCCAGCTTATAACATACGGGGAGTAGAAACAATGAGTCAAGTAGCAAGGGCAGTCCTTATAATTTATGCATCACTGGAGGACCGCCAGGTAGATCACCAATCAACTGTGGTTGAATTTGCAGGTAAGATTGTTAAACAATCTATTTCTATTTTGATTGACCCTGGTTCTACTCACAGTTATATCACTCCTAGGGTAGTGGAGATTTGTGCTTTTGAGAAGGTAAAGCATGGAAATCTTGGTTAGTTCAGCTAGCCACTGGGACTAAGAGAAAAGTCAGTGAAGTGGTAGAGAAATGTCCATTGGTCATGAATGGATTGATCACTTGTGTGGATATAAATGTTCTACCACTTGGTTCCTATGACGTTCTCATTGGAATGGATTGGTTAGAAGCCCACGGAGTGAAGCTTGACTGTTACAACAAGACTTTTGAATGCATAGATGAAGAAGGAAACCCAGTAGTGGTGAAAGGTATTCCAAAGATAATTTCAATAAGACAGGTTTTAGCAATGTAGTTGAATAAGTTCTGTAGGAAAGGTTGCCAGTTGTATGAAGCTCATATTCTGGAACCAACAGGAGATGAAACTCCTAGGTTGGAAGACTATCAGGTGTTACAGGAATTCAAGGATGTATTCCCTGATGAGATTCCAAGACTTCCTCCAAAGAGAAACATTTATTTCACCATTGAACTTGTGCCAGGAGTAGCACCAGTGTCCAAGACACCCTGCAGGATGAGTATACCAGAGATGCTAGAGTTGAAAATACAACTGCAAGAGTTGTTGGAAAAGAAGCATATCCTACAAAGTGTGTCTCCTTGGGGAGCACCAGTTCTGTTTGTGAAGAAGAAAGATGGTACCCTCAAGTTGTGTATTGATTACAGACAATTGAACAAGGTTAATATGAAGAATAAATATCCTTTGCCTAGGATTGATAACCTCTTGGATCAAATGAGAGGAGCAAGGGTATTTTCCAAGATTGACTTGAGGTCTGGTTACCATCAGGTGAGGATCAAGGATGAAGACATTCATAAGAAAGCCTTCAGGACAAGGTATCAACATTATGAGTTTGTAGTGGTACCATTTGGTCTCACAAATGCACTAGCTACATTTATGTGCCTTATGAACTGTGTTTTCAACAAGTATTTGGACAAGTTTGTTCTTATTTTCCTTGATGGCATTCTTGTTTATTCTAAGAATGAGGAAGAGCATGAAGAGCATTTGAGACTGACATTGCAAGTGCTTAGGGAACATCAGCTGTATGCAAAATTGAGCAAGTGTGACTTCTACATAGATAAAATTCAGTATTTGGGTCACATTATCTTAGAAGAGGGTATATTAGTAGACCTTGAGAAGATCAAAGCCATTATGAATTGGCCTATTCCAAGAAATGTGACAGATGTAAGATATTTTATGGGACTTGCAGGATACTATAGTAGATTCATTGAGGGATTTTCCAAGGTTGCACATGCCATCACTTCTTTGCAAAAGAAGGAGATGAATTTCAAATGGACTTCGAAGTGTGAAGAGAGCTTCCAGCGGTTGAAGAATATTCTCACCAGTGCACCAGTATTGAAGGTTGTAGATCCAGAGAAATATTTTGTGGTATGTACCGATGCATGCAGACAAGGGCTTGGAGGAGTCCTTATGCAGAACAACCACGTGATATGTTATGAATCAAGAAAGTTGAAGGAGCATGAGAAGAACTATGCCACTCATGATCTAGAGCTTGCATCCATAGTACATGCTCTCAATATGTGGAGACATTACTTGATGGGTAGAATATTTGAGCTCAGGACAGACCATTGTGGCCTGAAGTATTTGTTTGATCAGCCTACTATGAATGCTAGTCAAGTGAGATGGCTGGAATTTCTATGTGAGTTTGATTTTGAAATCAAGCACAGAAAAGGAAAATAGAACAAGGTAGCTGATGCACTCAGCAGGAAGGTACAATAAATGCATGTGGCATCTCTTAGTATTTACTATTCAGATTCGAGGCAGCAGATTGTTAATGATTTTGTCGAAGATTAATTGTATGAACAAGTAAAAGACAAATTGCAGTAGTGAAGTCTTGGGAAGAGGTATGAGGGATATAAATTGGAAGAATATGGACTTCTTACTTACAAAGGAAGAATTTATATTCCAAATGTAGAATATTTGAGAAGAGTTGTCATGGATGAAATCCATCCAGCTCCATATTCTAGTCACCCAGGGTACCAGAAGACAATTGCTACAGCTAGAAAGCAGTAATTTTGGCCAAGAATGAAAAAGGACATGGCTGAGTAAATTTCAAGGTGCATGAAATGTCAATGGGTAAAGGTTGAGCATCAACATCCAGCAGGTCTGTTGCAGCCTTTGCCAGTTCCAGAATGGAAATGGGAAGTTATTTCGATGGATTTTATTACAGTCTTGGCGATGACTTGGAGAAAACATGATTCCATCATGGTTTTGGTAGACAAGTTGACAAAAGTAGCACATTTTATACTGGTGAAGTATATGCATAGGACGGATGACATTGCAAAGATATTCATGAAGGATATTTTCAAATTGCATGGGTTGCCGAAGGCAATAGTCTCTGACAGAGATGTCAAGTTTACTTCCAATTTTTGGAAGGGGCTGTTTGCAGATTTGGGTACAAAGCTAAACTTCAGCACTGCATACCATCCTCAAACAGATGGGTAGACAGAAAGAGTGAATCAGGTGCTTGAAGATATGCTTCGCATGTATGTGATGGACAAACCAACCAAGTGGGAAGATTACTTACACTTGGTAGAGTTTGCTTATAACAATGGACAGCAAGCATCATTGGGGATGAGTCCGTATGAAGCTTTGTATGGAATAAGGTGTAGGACACCAGTGACTTGGGATAACCCAATGAACAGAGTTGTGCTTGGTCCAGAGTTGCGCAAGGAAATGGAGCAAGAGGCTGTAAAGATCAAGCAGAATCTGAAAGTAGCACAGGACAAACAGAAAAGATATGCAGATAAGCATAGGATGAAAAGAGAATTCAGTGTTGGGGATCATGTTTACCTTAGAGTGAAAGCAAAGAAGAGTTCTTTGAAGCTTGTAAGTTGTGCCAAGCTGTCACCTAGATATTGTGGGCTGTTTGAAGTGCTTGAAAGAATAGGGCCTATTGCATATAGACTTGCATTGCCTGCTATTCCTATAGCTCATAATGATTTTCATGTTTCTTTGCTTAAGAAATATTTACATGATCCTAACCATGTGATAAATTAGGATGTGATTCAGGTGGAACCCTAGGGAGAGTTCCAAATCGAGCCAATGCGCATCCTAGACAAGAAGGTCACAATGCTCCAGAATCAAGCCATAGGGTAGGTAAAGGTGCAATGGGAGCACTACAGACCTGAAGAGGCTATGTGGGAGCTAGAGGATGCCATGTGATTGGCACATCCATTTTTGTTCAATTCTGTGGAACACTGAGGCGATACCAGTGTAGCAGTTTGTTCAGTTTTGTAAAGCATTGAGAACAATGATATTGAAGGGGGAGGGGAATGTAACACCTCAGTTTTGACCCTGTTTGCATTAAATATACATGATACATATGTTGTAATAATCATGGTGAAGATATAAGGGAAAAATCCCCAACATCGATTTGGTTATGTTATGATTTGGATGGGAATGGTCACCGATGGTATATCGGGACATACGACATATATTAAATTGTGACATCATGTAAATGTGCATTTTTAATTAAATAACCCAACCAGCTATGTTCTGTGCAACTAAATTGAGAAGGGGCATGATTCCTAAGGATAAGGAGGGGGAATGCTAAACCTTGAGCCATGGGGGGAATAAAGCCATGTGTCACCTTGTTTAATTTCTCACCTTCCCTTGTCTCATCAAACAACCATATTAATTGTTCTGTTGGTGGTTGGAGTTGTTAATGCTAGTAGTGGACCATGGCAGGACTACCATGCCTTGCCGACATGCACACTCCACTAGGCTGACCGATACGCTGGCAGGAAAACCACTACGTCCATGCCTGCACTCTCTCCATGACGCAATTGCGGACCGTTCTTCCCACTCTCTCCATCGTTGACTATTCATTTTCCTCATGCAGGGCAGATTTAAATGGGATTACAATCCATTGTGTGGGGGTTGGTTCGTTCTCCTCTGTTCCACAGATTGTTGGCTTGTGAGTTGGTTCTTCCCTTTCTCAGGGGATGGTAGTCTGTGGTGTGTCTATCCTCCTGTTCACGCATAGATTTTGTGTCTTTTCCACCATTGACATATTGTGTAATGTTCTGTTACTCCATCATGGAATCATGGCTATGTTTTCTTCCACATTTTTGTTGGTTGTGTCTTACTCCCTCACACACAGATTGGGAGTCTGTTCCTTTCCATTTTCTGTCAGAGTAAGTTATCCACCGATTATAGTGGGGATTGTGTACTGTGAGTGCATGGTTGTTCATGTTCTGTTGTTG
Source organism: Pseudotsuga menziesii (assembly GCA_001517045.1). NCBI lineage: Eukaryota > Viridiplantae > Streptophyta > Pinopsida > Pinales > Pinaceae > Pseudotsuga > Pseudotsuga menziesii. Next base: position 103,553 of record LPNX011020262.1, read on the forward strand.
CCACGATTGTTGGACCATGTTTTCCCCTATGTTTTGGAGACTGTAGGTTGCTGTGGGATCGTTTTGGCCATGATAGGGCCAAGAACGATCCAGGAAGTCTTTTCTTCCCCTGTCAAAGCTATAATAGTTGGTTTACTGCATGCACGCAATGGTTTTGTCCTTGGACTACATTGGAGTGGTGAATGAAGCCCTAAGGTGCTTGATAAACCTAGTGGGTTGAGAACCACACAGACAGAGCTACTAAGCTGGCTTTCTTCTCCATAACCCTTAAATAGCACTGGAAGGGAGATCAAGGTCTGAGGGACTTCATTGCAGATAAGGGACTGATTTCCTTGTGTTGGGTGTGTGTGGGTGTTCTAGAAACGAGGATGGCTCTGGTGTTGGTGTCTGTAGTTCTTCAATGAGCTCACCAACTTAGCATTTATCCTTTCCCAGCTCCTAGATGGCCTGATAAACCCAACTTGGTTGGCTTGGATGATCTGATGTTCGCCTAATAAACCCAATTGTGTTGGCTTGGCTGAATTGTGTACCCTTGTGGTGTTTTTATCTGTGTCTATGTGTAAGCCTATTAGTTCCTTATTCCTTGGGGAATCATGCTCTGCTCAGGGGTGGCAGCATTGCTAAGAGATTAAGGAGCATGCGAGCCTATGGTTGGGTGGAACATTGAAACAATGTAGCTAGTTGAGGAACAAGTTCTTAATAAGATAATTATTCTTACCTAACTTGTGTCTACAATCATATTTACCGTTGATGAATGATGATATACCTGTTAAATGCTGATCTGTATATGCATGAGTGTTGATTGGTATGTTTTGCTTCCGTTGTGTATATGAATGATTATGCCTCGTAATATGTTTTATGTTTTTAAGTATCATGCTTCAGCATTATATGTATGCATGTTCATGTTCATGGGGCTAGATGCCCATATGTTGGAGTGTAGTAGTATCATCTTTCCTGGTCGGAGTTTCGGGGATGTTACATCACCTCCTTCAACTACCACCAGTGGAAAGAAGAAATAGAGATCTTCCTTCACACCAAGTTGCTCTTCAGAATCACAGAAGAAACAGAGGCAGTGCCAATTCTTAATCATGACAAAGAAAAGTACTTGAATAGGCTTGGAGAAGCTCATGGATACTTATTCCTCTCAATCTCTTGAGATCTTCATTTCCACATCCAAGGATTGAATACTCCCAAGGATATTTGGGACAAGCTTGCTTCCTTATTTGATAAGTAGGAGGATATGAGGGTCCATCAACTAGAAAATGAACTAATCTCTCTTAATCCATCCAACTTTGAAACACTGAATGAATTTTTCACAAAATTCAAGAACCTGATATACTAGTTGAAGCAATGCAAGGTGGAGAAGGAGGATGATCATCTCATCCTTGCCATTCTCTCAAAACTCAGTGCAGACTACTTAGTCTTTGTATCAACTTTTCAATCAGTGAGGCTCACTACTCCAAATTGGAAGATGCAAACTCTTGATTCTTTCATTGCATATCTCACTTATGAGCATGACAAGTTGATCCAAACGGGGATCATTTGATCTTCTAGAGATCAAGAACTGGTTGTAGGAGGACCTAAGGGAGAGAATGATAAAGGGAAGAAAATAGATAAGTCTCATGTGAAGAAAGAGCAGTCAAATGAGTCTTCAAGTTTGAAGAGAATAAAGAAGAATGGAAAATACAAGGTCCTTTGTTCTTATTGTGGAAGGGGCTTTCATTCAGAAATTTCCTGTATGAGAACACAACTTGATGAAATGGCTCTTCTTTTGAGGAAACATAACATTGCTGCACCTGCTAGCATAAGGAAGGATGACTCTAAATAACCTCAAAGGAAAGGCCATGCACTGAAGGCTAGATATTCAATAGCACAAGTCTTTCTCATTGATTATGGAGCTTCCAATCATATGGCTGCTTCCAAAGAATCATTCTCTTCCTTACAGTCCTTTGATGGTCCTAGTATTGAGATGGGAAATAATAGTCAAATTTGAACCAAAGGGAAGGGTTCTATCAATATTTAACATGGAAGATTAAAACACGTGCTCTATGTTCCCTCCCTAGCTTCAAACATGTTGTATACCAGACAACTCATACTGGCTCTCCAAAGTGAGTGATATTTGGTCCTGACTCAATGGAGATCATAGATATCTCTACTGGGAACATAATAGCATAGGGTGTTGCAAATCATGCCTCCAGAGCATATGATTTCTCACACTTCATGCCTCCTTCAGAACCAGTGCACTCTCAGCAGCCACTTACAAGGGAAGGTAAAATCATTTCATCTACTTCTTTTGTAGCTTCTACTAGTATTGCAAATCTAGCTATATCAGTTTATGAGATTGAGATTCAGGGTGATTCAGATCTAGATCCAGTCCCTACTTCCAAATTGGAAGCTAGGAAGATTATTGGAAACCCACCTAACACTCAGAAGGGAAAGACCCTTGCACTATGTCATGTAATCTTACCTCCTCTAGAGAGATGCAATAGACTCTCTGTAAGATGCTACATGGAAAAGGATCAGTCTCACTACATTGAGAATAATAGAGCTGATCATACACCTCTTCATCTAGCAAGAGGCAAAGGTTACATTCCTCTCTTTCCTCCCATCATCATTTTGGGAGAAGAAGGAGAAGTCTACATGCCATGCCCTAGAATATTTGTGCACAACACACCATGCATGCTTCTTCACTACATCACAGAGATGAAAATTGTAGCAACACATTTTCATGTTTTTCAAACTTGAATCGTGATTATACCTTCTTAGATAGAGGGGGGGATTTTTTCCCATGTGGTTTTTTCCCCAGCTACTTGTATTGAGCACTTACTTTACTTTACTTGATGTAATGGGTGACCTATGGTATTAGTTACCAAGGCCCACATATTGTCCAAGTTAGAATTTAGGGGGGGTGTTAGGATTATTAATCCTCCTTTGTCCAATTTGGTCATATGTCTAAATTAGGAGTCACATCTAAATCGGGAGTCCATGCAATCTATTTTTAGTCACTAGCACCATTGGGTCCACTTGGCCTAACTGGGGCACATGTTCCAGTTACTAAAGTGTGGGGAACATTAATTGAGGCCTACTTCCACTGATTTCACTTGCATGCATCAGTTTAGGATCCTCCTAGACCAATCCCTACAATTTACAAGCCACTAGGAGTGCCGATACCATCCAAGGTCAGTTGAGTTGAGTTGATGACTAGTCAAGCTAATTTAGGAGTCATTTACATTCAGTTCTAGTCCTCTACATTCAATTAGTGCTAGGTTTGCATGGATGCATGCATGAGAGGTGCATTTCTCACTTGCCACAGTCAGTTATCCTCAGTTAACATTTAATTAGACACTTGAGTTGCATTTTAGAACTCTGTTGAACTCCGATAATGGTTTAGACAAGGTCGGTTAACTATTGAGTCCTCTAATAGTGATTTAGAGAAGGTCATAGTTACCTACAGTCAAGAAGAGTCTAATCAATTATAATTTCCTCATGTGGATTCGAATTGCATGTGGCTATTTAATCCATTGTATTACATTGTAATTGACCATCTAATTACTCTTTGATTAATGAAAAGCATTCACAGATGCAAGCCATTTTTGCACTATTTCATTCTTCAATAACTGAGTAAATTGTGTGAATTATCCTATGAGTTGTGTATTTGTCCACAGATCTACGTGCTCAATTTAATAAGGCTTACTAATTATGCTAAACCCCCATAGGTGGTTAAATTACTTTCCTAATCTATCAAGGACCTCACAATTTAGAAATAGCATGAGTGAGTGATGATGAGTGAAGGAAAGACTTGGTAATCCTGGAATATGGAGAGAAAATAATGGAGGATGGGTTGGAAACAAAAGATGTCAGTTTCCTAGTTAACTAACTTTACCTTATCCACTGAAAATATGGATAAAGCATAATAAAGCAGAATCTACAGTTACCAATATGGATGTCCATAAAGTGGTCAAGATCAAACCAGAATCATAAATAAATGATTACTGGGGTATAGATAGTAAGTGTTGACTTTAAGGTGGAAGTGGATGCCAACTATATAAGCTAGTGGGTAGGAAATTAATCAAATAATGATTAATTATTTTATGAGTGGGTTTATGATATTCCAACAGGTCATTTAAGGTTAATTTGTAAGCAAGTTTAGAAAAAATCAGAGGTTAATTTGTTTTAATTTTCATACATTAGGGGTTTTTAGGATTCCTATGTGTCCCATGTCCCTCATGGGAACTTGGGTGGGCCTAGAGAACTTGAAAAATACATCAATATGTGTAGCTTTCATGCCAATACTACTTGGAAATGCACAAAGCCATACTTTACAATGTCTCCAAGTCGTGAATCGCAATATGGTACAACTCATGGTGTTTCCAAGGAATTTCCATGTTTTATCAAGTTTTTCGTACTGGTTCATATTAATTTTTCCCTTCCCTTATTATGTATTACTGACTTTGTTAGTTGATTATTTTTGTCGGACACTTCATATATCAATGGATGGGTTTGTTGGTTTATGATTTATGGTTTGCTCATGGAATTGCAATACAACTAGCAATATAATCTATCAATGTAGAGATATGAACCACACTATATTGACCAAATAAGTTATTATATTAAGACTTGTCTACCAGCATCCAATAATACACAACATGTTGTAGAATTTATGGAAACATTTTTAAAGAACCTTTTTACATCATATGTGATTGAAATAGTTACACCTAGAAGTTTGGAAATTCAAGAAGTAGTGTTGTGCCAACCTTTCTCAGTTCATGCATTCTCTAATATTCAATACGGGTTTCTCAATGTAGTATGGCCTCCAATTGTGCTATGTGATCCCCCTTTAATTATTAGTGAGATTAAATTGATGATGATTATACCAAAAACTAGTAAACCATTATGTAGATGGCTCAACCCTTAATTAGAAAAGGGAGTGTATGTAAATGCATGTAGCAGCTCCTAGGAATAATCATATTTGAAGTCACTTAGGCCTATCTTGACAAATACACTTAGCAGGATGTTGTATGGCACTTGGGAAAGAAATTATGCCTTCCATAAGAGATGTATCTACTTGAATAGGGTTGGACGTGGCTTATAGGAAGGTTGAACAATCTCAATATAGACATGAAACGGTCGTGTTTTGAGAGAAATACATTGCATGTAATAGATGTTTGTTGTAGATATATGTATCCATATTGTTAAACTACGTTCATTCTTCCATCATGTAACCATGATGTGGATTCTTCCTTCATTGAGAGGGATCATGGCCTTATGTAATAGCTTGACGTGTACTTTGAAATAGTTTCTTGAAAGGAAGTAAAGTTGCAGCCTTGAGTTCATTTCTCATGTCATATGTTTCCACTATTAATTACTCCATGAATTCCTCCATGTTAAGTGGAGAACTCTTACCAAATCGCTACTATAGAGAATTAATTAATGTTAGGGAGACGTTATTTCCTTTATGATATGAACTTGTTTACTTTGTTCCAAGTGTAAACTTCCCTAAACAATCACATTGCTCATATAGGCTCTAATGAATATTCTTCTCTCTGTTGAATCCCTAAAGAGAGATATATATGATCCCCTCTTTTAATCCACCAATCTGCTCCAGATCTTCTCTTCAAATTGTCTCAATGAAGCTCTATGAGATTTCTGAGATGAAACCTCCCTAAAATGGGATATGCTACTTCACAATGATGAATGTGCCCTTGAGGGTGAATATAGGTGTTGCTCAATCTTGATGGACATGCCCAACTGTATAGAGGCTCCAACACTTCCCTAAACATAATACATTTAAGATTCAATGATGTACACATTGGTGAATCTGGATGGTTCACCCTAGAAATTGGTTATGGTGGATAGATTTCGTCTTGATGGACACACCCAGTTGTATAGAGGATCCAACACTTCCCTAAACACAATAGATTTAATATGCAATGATTTACACACTGGTGAATCTAGATGATTCACCCTAGCAATTGGTTAGGGTGGATAGATTCACCACCGAATCCAATTAGGTCAAGGAAATCCGCCTTAAACCCTAAGTAGCTCAGCAAGCTCCCAAAACCTATTTCCAAAAAGATGAATAATAACATAGATGTCCTTTTGGTTCAACTAACCTTCTTATATATATTTTAGGTTTAGCATGCCACTTTTAGGGTTTGCACGTCACTTTTAGGGTTTTCACTTTACCTTTTTCATGCATGCAATTCTAATTTTACGTTGACTTAAGACTGAAGAAATAAGGCCTACATGCTTTGTTGATATCTCCTCCAATGATATTCTACAATATACTGATGATCTAATAATGTTGTATTATTTAATTCTTAGATCCATGTGTCATTACTCCTTAGTCAATCCCCTATTTATTAGTAATGGAACATTACACTTCTAAATGCATTTCCATGACCTCTTCATGCTTTGGAGTTCAAATGTTCAAGAACCTATAAGGTATGTGAGGTTGTTTCCTCTAAAATGCATTAATAACATCTCCAAGGGTATAGAGTGACATGTTTATATATTTTTCTTCTTCCATAGTTTGGCCACTAGACTGTGTCTTGAGAATACATTCACTTCCACCTAAATCAACCATCCACAAATTGCTTGTTATGGTGCATGCAACATCATCCCTCGAACCTCTAAGGAAAATCTTGATCAAGATGAAATGAGGATATCATTTAGAAAAACCACTGCACAAAATTTAGTAAACATTACTGTAATTCACCTATGTGACCTGCTTGAAGCCTCATTGACTTTGGTCCAGGCATTTGACCTTGATCATCTTCGTAGACGGTACAATTGAAATGCTTTCTTGAAATCCATCACTACAACCTTGTGCATCTACCCACTACATTGTAATCGACATTGTTTTGGTTAGGGATAGCTTATGATTCCATCTGAGTTTACAAATATGGGAATGGAAATTGAAAGGATATACTAAAACTAGAAAAGTTCATCGATATATTCAAATATTCAAATAAAATTTTGTGAGAGAATAGAATCACATTTCAAAAACTTAAAAATAGTGGAGAAAAAGAATAATTGTAAAGGTAAAGGTTAAACTACTGTCCAAATCAGTCTTTCGAAAGTGTTCCTTGAATGTCTGAGGAACAACACCAGGAATATCTGTTCTTCCTTACTGCAAAATAGTAATCGGATGAAAGTAATTTCTTGGTTAATATTCATGGGGCTTCATGAAATTTCCATGATACTTCAATTTTACGTTCTTATCCACTTAATATTATCTCATCATAAGCTATCCCTAATAAAAAAAATGTCAATTTTGTTCATTCAATGCATGGAATTATCGCAGAATTCTGGTGCAACTGTGAGTATAGTGGGTCATTGGTTATTCCCTTATGATAATGAAAGAAAAATTGGCATTTCCAGCATAGTCTTCTTGACATAATTTTAGAAATATTATGTAAAATTACATTGTGAATACTATATAATCCAGATCACCATGAGAAATGCTATACATTTAGGTCATGGTATTAAAAAGGAAACTGTAAGAATTATAATTCTGAGATGGAAAATATCAGGCTCAAATGTAACTCATTTGAAAACCTGAATATGATCCAATAGTTTCCACATTAGGTCACGATAACATCACCAGTAATCAAGAGAAACAAATATAAACTCCTTAGCATCCCACTATCCAAATTCAATTGATAAAGTTATGATTGTTGCAACAACATGATCTCATCACCGGTGATCAAGAGAAATAACAATATCCTTGTTAAGTACTAATCTAACCCTTGATGATTTCTTTTGAACCAAACCATTCCATGTTAGAACTTAAGTTGACCAATTGTGGCCTTGATATGAAATTTGATGACTTTAATAGTGCAATGATGACCCTTCTTAGGGATCGATCTGATCAGGGGTGTCAAGAGAAGACTGATAAAAAGGAATCTTCCTATAGATGATGATGCTAACCCTTAACAAATCCTCACCTATTCTATTTACTACTGCGAGAATGTCATTGAAAAAATTAGATGTTACTGTTGAATTTTTAAGGAATACCATTGAATGGGGCTAGAGGAAGTTATTGATTATTAGTTAACCATATCAAACCTATGGAAGACTATCAAAACCCTCAGTTCCTGAGATAAATCCTTGATTCCTAATGGATTCCTAAGTTAACCTTTGGTTTCTTGTTGTATTCCTTCGGTATCCTAAGATAAATCCTTGGTTCCTAACTATAGGCCCTAATAGGATAGACAGTACATGTTGGTGATTTGAGTCATGCCTTTATGATTGTTGAATTCCATAGTTAACTGGTGTGATCCATTACAAGGGATTCTTTTAGATTTAGAGTACTATAGGTGTGTCCTAAGAAGGTTGTCATTGTTATATTTTTATCATTGAAGCTAGCATTATGATCTTAGGATCTTATCTGAGAGAATAACATGCACAACAATAAAACACAAGAGACAATGAACACAAATATTTTCCTCGGGGAAACCATAAAGGAGAAAAACCTTCAACTTCCACAGAGATATAATCAGTACCAAAAGCAAAACCCAAAAACATAAAGATGATCTCCCGATAGCAGTAGTCTCTCTCTTGTCCCAGTAACTTCTCTCTCACTCATGTGCCACAATGAGTGAGTGTGTGCATGATAAATAGAGAGGCTTACTCTCTATTTATATTCTTTCATTCACTTAATGTCCACTTTAACATGTTGGCCCCACTTAACAATTACTTACTAGGGCTGACATCTCTAGGAGAGTCTAATAACCCTAGTGCCCCACAATTGTGGGGACTTTAACCCTTGATCAATAGGAGGGTTACCAATAATGACTTTACATGACATGTTTACATTATTGAATCTCCCAATAGGAACATTGGGTCATGACATGACACAAATACATTACAGAGAATTCCTGAAATAAACATCGGGGTACAATATATGAAATATACAAGTGAATACATTCCAAAGTTACAAATACATCAACACTCCCTCTTAAATAGGAAGGTATTCTCTCGACACAATTTATCAACACAAGTATTCTTCTCTGTATCATCTAGATCATCATCGATTCCTTGTCATATTCAAGTCTTTTTCATCTTCAAGTCGTCTTCATCTTGATTTGGATCATCACTCAATCTAGATCATCATCACTGGATCAACATCACTCAATCTGGATCATCATCAATCGATCTAGATCATCACTGGTAGACCATCATCACTCGATCTAGATCATCAATGGGTTATCATCATTGGTGCTATCTCTTGATTCTTCTCATCATTGGAAGTTCTATAGAGCCAAGCCTTTTTCATGCTGGTTGTAGGCCTAGCCTCCATGTAGGTCTTCTTCAGCACTTATATCTGACCCTAAGTTAGAATGGCCCACCTAGCACTTACATCTGACCTCATCTCATCAGAAAGGCATGCCCAACACTCACATCTAACCATGAGAGGAGCACATCCACCATCATGTCAGAATGGCCCAACCCTTACATCTAAACATGGGAGGGCCCAACCTGCCCCCATGTTAGAATGGCCCAGCCCTTACATCTGACCATGGGAGGGCCCAGCCTACCCCCATGTCAGAATGGCTCTCATTCCTAGACTGAGGGTTCCTGGTAACTGACCAGGTGCCTCCATTCTCCCAGAGAATGGCATCATCCCTTATATCTGATCAAGTGGGAACACATCCCTCAATCACATAAGAATGTCCCTGCACTTATATCTAATCATGTGAGACTACATCCCACAGTCATATTAGAATGGCCCTCAGTCCTAGAATGAGTATTCCTGGTAACTTACCAGGTACCTCCATTTAGAGAATGGAAATCAACGCTTATATCTGATCATGTGGGAACACATGCCATAGTCGCCTTAGAATGGCTTAGCACTCACGTCTAACATGGAAGGAACCAATCCTCCCACCATGACAGAATGGATCAGCCATTACATATGATTATGGAAGGAACCAATCCTCCCACCATGTTAGAATGGCTCTCATCTCTAGGTTGAGTATTCCTGGTAACTGACCAGGTGCCTCCATTCAGAGAATGGAATTCAACACTTATATATGTTCTTGTAGGAATCAATCCTATAGTCACCTCAGAATGGCTCAGCACTATTGATCCTGTGGGTAGACCCAGGTTTACTGTAATGTACCAACAAAACCCCTAGCTCACTGGCCCTTTTGGCAACAGACCACAGAACGGCCTGAAGTCTCACCCGAAGTGATCTTGGATGGGTTGGTTGAAGAATCAGGTTTCCTCAACCAGGTTCTGTAGCATCCTAGTATCGCTTGTCTCTTCTTAGCTAGCTCTGTTATGGACTGACTCTTATTGCATTGCAGCTTCCAAGACGATGCGCAAACCTTCTCTTCTGCTCAACCCTTAACCTGCGATATCTCACACCGCAGCTCCTCCGACAGTGCGATATTGCCTTTCTACGCCGTGATATCTCCTATAGCAATACTTAGTATGCTCAACAACTTGCAAGGTCTAAGGGATTTATCTCCGGGTATAATAGCTTAGTTATCCTTCATTAAGGTGTTAAAAAACTTCTCGTTAGCTTCTACCGTCTAAAACACTTAATATCACTTATGCACAACTTGCTGAACTAAATACACAAGGGCCAATTAACACAGTAACTATTAACTGTCATGAATCAAGCACTGATAATGCATATACAGGACACTTGATACATTCAAATCGCACTTAAACTTCTATGTTATTGTAAACTAGAAGATAGCATACATACATTCACTAACTGATATACAACATTCATGTAACAGATAACAGATAGCACATAAGTACAGCACAATCACATGAAACAGTCGCACAACACACGGATTTTATGTGGTTCACTTCCAAGGGGGGAAGTTACGTCCACATGAACTGTGTTTTATTATATCTTGAGTGAGTACACATAGTTCCACTACAACCTATTATGTAGCTTAATATCTTCTGGGAAACTCCGCGCACACAGCCAGCAGCCCTTCTCTCTTAGATCTCTTCTCCTTCTATATTTCCTTCTTACAATATACTCTTTCCTCTCTCTCTCTCAATCCCTATGGATTGTTACATACATGCTCAAGGAGCTAGCTACTGGTTACAGTAAGATAACTATAGACTGAATAACAGAACCAGAGCTTGACTCTCCCTTAATGTCTACTATCTACGAGCTAATAGACAAGCTGACTAGCTAATTGTCTATCTGAATGTCTTGCTAGCTAACCTTTCATAATACAAAATACATGCTTATATAGGTGGCCCGAAGGTCTCACCATGTTACAACACTATGGGCCTTTCCCAACAGTAACCCAAAAACCCTAACTATGACAGTCGGCCTATCTATACTTTGAACTGTCGCCTTCCATCACACCACCGCTTTCTGCAGTCTTCCACGCTTCCCGGCGTTGATCGTGAGTATGGGTGCCACTTCCTCGGTTGCTCTGATTTTTTCCTTTGTCTTCAATACCTTGGCTCATTGATCCTTTTCCATTTATGAGGGTAGTTGAGCCCTCCTATCTTCATCGTTTCCTTAAGTGCAGTGGTTGAGCTCTCTCTTCTTGGTCGCTGCCTTAAGTGTAGTGGTTGAGCTCTCTCTACTCGGTCGCTGCCTTAAGTGTAGTGGTTGAGCTCTCTCTTCTCGGCCGCTTCAGGTACTATTTCCTTTGCTTTCTTGTCCCGATATAGCAGCTTTTCCTGTAGTTGCGGGGCCCTGCTCCAATAGTCCCCTAACACTTACTTGTGGCTCATCCCTGAGCCACTAACAACTGGTTTCTCTTGTTGTAGCTTCTTCTTGGCTTCCTGCGAAGTCCTTGCGAATCTCTCCCTGAGTCCTGCGACTTCTTCATCCATAGCTTCGACACAGTCTTGTGCCTCCTTGAGCATAACTTGAGTAATCATGGGGTCCTCTATGCTATCAAGTTCACTTTTGCTTGTAGTGAACTCCTTGACCTTCTGCTCAACCGCATCGACCAGTTCTGCGATTTGTTCCTGATATGGTTGAAGCAGGTTATTGAATTGGATCTCTTTTTCTCTCAACCGTTGTGCTTCCTGTTGCAAACGGTTCATCTCTGTCATCTTCTTCATCTTTACAAGAGCTCCTAAGATCTTGACATCTTCCTTTATTGCTGCTGTTGCATTGTCTATGTTCTAGATGCTCTGTTGCAACTCCATTTTGTCTGGGAGCTCATTAGCTTCGACCATGTCTTCGTCGTATCATCTAGCAATGACTGTGCATCATCTATGTGACACTTCATCTGCGTTGAAGTGAGTCAAAAGTCCTATGACCTTGCTTCCTTGTCTCCCTTAGGTGTTATTGGTGCTCGAGACTCAAGCTCAGCAATATGTGCCTTGTGGTCTTCCTCCATCTTGGCCATTATCTCTTCCAGAGCCTTTGCTCTGGCTGCAATTCTTCTTAACTTCTGCGTTAGAGGCAAGGAAAACTCTATGTTACACTGGGGTAACTCTAGTGCGATGTTCTGCAGGACCTGACTGAGATCCTGTTCTCTTTCTTCGTATACGCTTAACTCCTCTGCCTTTTTCTGAAAGCCCACGGTAAGCTCTGCATTGTGTTGTCTCAGCTAAGTGTTCTATTTATACGTCGCAAGCTCTCTATCCCTGAGCTCTGCGGCTACCTGCTGTTGGATCATCTGTAGTTGATCAACAGGGAACTGTGCCAGATTAACCTCGACAGGGTGTCTAATTTGTATCTGCATATCAATCATCAACTTAGAGAATTGGATGCTCCCTGGCGGTATCAGCACTGTATTGATGCGATCCTTTGCAAAGACTTCCTCGTGGGAAGTCGATGGTGTTGAAATTTCTCCTGACGTCGCCTTGAATGGTGGAATCTACATCATGGCAGTCTTCTCAGTGAGTGATTTCAACTCCAAAAGCTGCTTATCTATCATTCTCTACAGCTTTTCCTACGATGTCTGCATCGCTTGAAATGAGTCCTTCATCGCCTCCTGTAATCTTGTTGCAATGAGTTCATAGTCATCCTCTTTTAGTACGGTCTCTATAGTTGGCTTTGAGGCTTTGGATTTTTTCCTCTTTTGTGCCTCTGGTGGCACTTCTATTGCATCTTTCCTCTTTTGTGCCATTGGTGGCACTTCTACTGGATCTTTCCTCTTGGAACCCACCTTATCTTTTCCTTTGTCTGATGGGGCTATCGGTGTAGTTTCTGTTGGTATATTTCCTATTGTGGCATCTTCTAATGCCTTCTTCCACTCTTCATTGAAGTATTTGATGATGTCTTCTACATCCTGCGTTGTCATCCTGAATGAACCATTAGCCCAGTGATCCGTTCTAAACCCTTTGGGCCTCAGACAGATTGTATGGCTATCCGCAATGAAGTCAAGCCGATTATCATACATGTCAACAACCTCCGTGTTGATCCATTGTGTCTCGTGGTTGACTCGCTTCAACAGCTTATAGTATTGATAGAATACTATCATATTGATCTTTTTCTTGGCTGGGTTATTTCTCTCCCATAAGTTTTCATATCATGCGCCTCTGCATTCTTCACTTCGTAGCTGTAAAAAATAGGTGTGGGGCAGCTCTTTCCACCCGACTAATGCACATAATATAAGCAGCCATGAGAAATGGAAGGGGTGGTTTGCCTCGTCCTGTGCTGTCAAACAATCTTGAAGAAAAATATTTAATAAAAATAGGCACCAATTCAATTGTTCACCTTCTGCGACCTATATGGCAAGGTGAATTACTGATCCTGTGACTTCTTTCAGGCAAAATTTAGTTAACAGTATGCCTGCGAGCAGACTAGCTATGAATTTGAGTGTATCATCTGCTATTGCTATGAGGTCATAAGCCCGACCTCCTCTCTGTAGCTTATACTTGTTAACTAGGGTTGTTGGTAGATTGGAATCCTTGCTATTACTTGATATATGTGTCTGAGGGTCCTTACCACTCTTGGACAACCCAGTGATGCGGTGTATCAAGTCGACGTTGAGATCAACCCTATTACCCATCCAAAGGTAACCTCCATGTACACAGGAAAGTAGCACACGCACCACGGCATTAATCTCTCCACCTCGTCCAAAATGTGGTATTCTCAACAAATTGAGCAAGCCTGACTGCTCAAGAATCTGGACATGTTCCATAGGAACAAATTCATCTACATTGGTCCTCGGGTTCTTCTGAACCATAAGATACTGGTTCAGCCAAAACTGAGGATATGTCTTACTGTCTCCAAGGTTATAGTCTATAAATTTGAGAAGATGGAAATATCCTAACAGTTCTCCATCTTTCTGTACACAAGGATCAATCGGCGGTAGCGGAATAGGATACTTAGCACCCTTGGGAATGGTTACCTCTGGTGCATCCTCGACTCACGGCACAATGTATGTTGTTTCCATATGAACTTCTTCTTCCTGCTCCAGGCTAGACTCTTCAACTATCTGAGCTTGACTCCTCATCCTTGATGGTTGTCTGACTTATGGTGCACCTAATTTCACAACCTTGGGCGGCGTCGTCATAGCAGACATGAGGCCACCACGCTGGAATTGTCGCACAATGTCTTCTAAAGGTTCCTCCTCGGATAGAAACCACCCAGTGCGATACTCTGGACTGGAAATGGCTGTGAAATTGGGGAAAACCAACACTCTGTAACTGGAGTATCTCTGCACAGGGAAAACTCTTCAAATTTCTCTATAACTCTCAGAAATCACAAAAGTAACCCTTCTGTATGAATGATGTGTGTATTTATAACAAAGGCGATAATATCTAAAGCAACGGTCATTTAGGCTAGACCCATTGGCAACATTTATTGCATGGATAAGACCACATCCATCATCCCGATCCTCATTAAGTTCTGAAAATCCGATCAAATTTTCCTCGAAAGTTGTGTGCAGGCGCCGGCAATCTCGACCAAGATTTACCAAATCTGGGAAAATCATTGGACTGTTTCCAAATATAGGGCAACATATACCGGTCATATTTTCATTAACTGCTTGTCAGAAGGTGAAGTGACTGGCTCTCTGTCCCTTTTCAAAATCATCGACGTGGCACGGTGAACATCGCCTTGCTGCGATGTCACACTGCATCGTCCTGAACTAAAATGTTAGCGTAAAACTCCGCAACGATCAAAACTCTGCAAGCATCCTATGACTTGTGCAAAACAAACTTTTTGAATCATTCATTTTTTATTTTATTTTTAAGTGTAGACTAGTTAGGGGTGCGATGCCTCCTTGAAACTACACTGGACATCTGCACACCACATAAACTGTCTGAGTTAGGGATGGGAGGTGGAGTGGCTATCACTATAAAGCTTAAGCCTACTTCCATTAATCAAGGTAGGAACAAGCTCCCCGTTCAGTTTACTGAGCTGAATGGCACCTCCTTCTGTAACTTGCTGAATCTGATATGGCCCCAACCAATGCGTCTTGAACTTCCCTGTAAAATTAACAAACTTGCTGTCATAAAGGAGCACTAGGTCTCCTATCTGAAAAATCTTTCTCCTGATGTTCCTATCATGCCAAGATTTTTCTCATGCCTTCTGCACTTTCTGATGAAATCCTGCAATGAATATGTCTTCTTCTAAGGCAAGCAGCTGCGCTAGTCTTTCATTCATCGTATCTGTATCAACCATCTTAGTAATTTGAGCAATTCTTAAACTGGGAATAATATATTCCATAGGCATAACAGCCTCTTATCCATACACCAAGCTGAAAGGTGTGTGTCCTGTAAGTTTCTTGCATGTAGTCCTATAAGCCCATAATACTGCATTAACCCTGAGGTCCCAATCATCTCTTTTGCTATTACAGATCTTAGTAAGAGCATTTTCTAGAATCTTGTTAAAGGCCTCCACTGTACCATTAGCTTGTGGGTGGTAGGGAGTACTCTTATGGTGCTGTATCTGAAAGTCTTCCGTCAAGTCCTGAATAGTGCGATTCAGAAAGTGTGTGCCTTGATCACTCATCAAAATTACTGAACATCCAAATCTACTTATGATGTTTTCAAAAATGAACTATGCAGCTGTAGTAGCATCACAATTCATTACTGCTTTGGCCTTTGCCCACCTAGTGTGGTATTCTATGCCTGTGATGATGTATCTCGCACCAGTTCGTTTCCCTGGTGGGTTGATAGGACCCACAAAATCTATAGCCCACTTTTCAAATGCCCGTAGCATAATCTCTGGTCACAACGGAATTTCGTCTCTCCGCGAAGGTTTTCCTACCCTCTGGCAGATATCGCAGCATCTGCAAAACTCCTTAGTGTCTTTGTGCAAATTAGGCCACCATAATCCTGCAGCTATAATTTTTTGGGCAGTCGGCTTTCCTACGAAATGACCTCCTACAGTACCTGAATGTGCTTCTCTGATAATGGCCTCTTTCTCGTGCGGCATCACGCATCTGCGTAGGACTTCATCTAGACCTAAATTATATAAATTTCCTACGATCAAAGTGAAGTTTACTGCTTTAACAACTAACTGTTTCTTTTGTTGCTTAGTAAACTCAGCTAGAGTGCACCTTGTAGTGAGAAAGTGAATAATATCTGCGTAATACTCATCTGCAATCTGGATAGAAAATAATTGCGCATCTGGAAAATTATCCTCTAGATTACTTGGTTCTTCTCCTGAGTCTATCCGTGAGAGATGATCAGGTCCGACATTTAATCTCCCTGGTTTTACAATAATTTCAAAATCATACTCCTGAAATAGGAGTAACCATCTACAGATCCTTCCCCCTAACACTGGCTTATTGACCAAGTACTTTAAAGTGGAATGGTCAGTGAACATCTTGAATGAGGCACCCAACAGGTAGTGCCTGAATTTCTGTAGAGCATACACCATAGCTAATCCTTCTCTTTCTATAGTGGTGTAGTTCTTTTCTGTAGTAGATAAATTTTTTCTTGAGTATGCGATAGGGTGATCGATACCTCCTTCTCCTGGTTGTGTTAAGACAATCCCCAGTGCGATGCCAGATGCATCCACATGTACATGAAATGGCTTGTTCCAATATGGAAATACTAAGATGGGTGCTGTAACCATCTTCTCTTTAAGTGTGTCTAAACTTTGCTGGCATTCCTCATTCCATAGGAATTTCACGTCTTTCTTTAACAGATTTTCCATAGGTGTTGTGATCTTTGCATAACCCTTTATGAATTTTCTATAGTACCCTGTATGACCAAGTACTATCCTCAATTGCTTGACTGAGTTGGGCGCTGGAAGATTTACAATGATGCCAATCTTTGCAGGATCTACCATCAAACCTTGTCTGCAAACAATATGACCCAACAAAATACCAAATGGTGCACAGAATATACATTTCTTCAAGTTAAGAGAAATCTGATATTGCCTACATTTCTCCAACATGAGCCTTAAATCTCCTATATGCTTGTTGATTAATCCAAATACAGTCCAGTCATCAAAATAGACTTCTAAGAATTTATGGATGTATTCCTTAAAGACAACAACTACTACTCTCAAAAAAATAGCTGGTGCATTTTTAAGACCAAAGGGCATTACCGTATACTAGAATGAGCCCCATTCTATCACAAAGGTGGTCTTATATCGATCCTATGGATGGATTCTTATCTGGTGATAGCATAAAAATCCATCAGTGAAGGAATAGACCTCCTATCTTCCCGCATTGTCTAAGACTTCATCAGTAAAAGGTGTCGAAAATGGGTCATGAAGTGATGCGTCGTTGAGTTTGTGCAAATCAACACAAATCCTGATTTCTCCTTTAGTTTTCTTTTCCTGCACAACCATGGGACTAACCCATTCGCTTTCTTCGACTGGCTCAATGATTCCTGCTGCTAGCATCTTATCAATCTCGTCCTTAAAGTTTTATTTATAACGATGATTTAATCTGTATGGACGCTGCTTAATTGGCCTAGCATCCTCTTTACTCCCAAATCTCCTACTATTCCCTTCATCTCTGTAAACTTAGTGGGAAATAAGTCCTGATAGTCATGTAACAGATCTGCGATGTGTCCTACCATTTCATCATCCCAATAGTCTCCAATAGAGGCAAACTTTGATTCTGTTTCTATGCCAATATTGATTTTTTTAATCTTAATAGGCTCTGTGATAGCTGGAATCTCTAGCTTCAATCCATCAACATCGCTAGTCCCTTCTGACTTTGGAATGTTGATACTGCGAGGGTTCTCATCCTCATCGCCTGACTCTTCTGTGAAGTTGTAACATTCTAGTGCATGTTCTAACTGGATAGCCCAATCAGATTGAGCAGACACTGATAGGGTACAGTCATCAAATATCTTAGTCCTTATAACATATAGAGCCTGATCAATGCTTGGATACTCAGATTCAAAAGCAAAAGTGAGTTCAAAGCTGTCTATCATAACTGGCCATGTAGTTGTTCCTCTGCGTAACTCTGTCTCAGTGTACCAGTTCCTTAGGACTGTGTCTAAAGTGTGAATGAATAGGTGAACCCATTCATCCTCTGGAATGTCCGACCAATTCTGTTCACAACTCTTAATATGTGACCTGGCGTCACTTTCTCCTATATATTTCTGCTGGAACCGCTCCTTGTCATTAGAGAATCTGATCGCCATCAATATCTTAAAATCATCCCATGATGCGATATGTTCTTTATGTGCATGTCACCATCTTGCAGGTGTGGCTCTTACTGCAAGGTCAATAATTGACATCCTCTGCTCATGAGGAATTTCCTACTCAAACTCCTGTAAAAATTCATTGACATCCTCTCTGCACCATATCCATGATATAGTGATATTTGATCTAGATATGCTTCAACTTGTCATGGAACACTGGGTTCTCCGACAACTTCACACAACTCCGGTTTGTTAGATTTTATCATTCAAGATAGCATTATGATCTTATGATATTTAACTAATAGAATAACATGCACAGCAATAAAACACAAGAGACAAGAGACAAAGAAATTTTCCTTGGGGAAACCATAAAGGAAAAAACCCCACAACTTCCTCAGAGATAGAATCAACACCAAAAGTAAAACCAGAAAACATAAAGATGATCTCCCGACAGCAGTAGTCTCTCTCTCTTGTCCTAGCAACTTCTCCTCTCACTAATGCGCCCCAATGAGTGAGTGAGTGTGTGATAAATAGAGAGGCTAGATCTCTATTTATACTAATTCCTGACTTGACTAAACCCAACTAGGGCTGACTTCACTAGGTGAGTCTAATTACCCTAGTGCTGTAGAACTGCAGTGACTTTAACCCTTAAACAATAGGAGAGTGAACCACCTTGAGTTGACATGACTTGTTTACATTATAGAAACTTCCCAGAATAAATATCAGGGTATGAAATGACTTAAATACATTACAGACACATCCTGGAATAAACATCGAGGTATAATACATAAGATATACAGATGAATACATTCCAAAGTTACAAATACATCAACACTCCCTCTTAACTAGGAAGGTATTCTCTCGACACAATTTATCAATACAAGTATTCTTCTCTGTATCATCTAGATCATCATTGAGTTCTCATCATCTTCATATTCAAGTCATCTTCATCTGGATCTGAATCATCACTCGATCTCGATCATCATCACTGGATCCGGATCATCCCTGGAGCATCATCTCTGGATCTAGATCATCCCTCGATCTGGACCATCTCTGCTGGATCATCAACACTGAATCTTCATGGGTGCTATCTCATGATTCTTCTCGCCACAGGAAGTTCTACAAAGCCAGCCCTTTTTCATGCTGGTTTTAGGACTACCCTCCGTGTAGGTCTTGTCTAGCACTTATATCTGACCCTAAGTCAGAATGGCCCACCCAACACTTACATCTAATCATCTAGGAACCAATCCTATAATCGTATCAGAAAGGCACTCCCAACACTCACATCTGACCATGTGGAAACATAGCCCATAACCCTGTCAGAAAGGCCCAGCACTCACATCCGTCAACCAATGTCGGAATGGATCAACACTTACACTCGGCCATGCAAGGAACCAATCCTCCATGCCAAAAGGCTTTGCACTTATATCTGATAGCCAATGTTAGAAAGGATTAGCACTTATATTCGACACATGAGAGGAACCAATCCAACATGCATGTTCAAAAAGGATCTACACTTACATTCGACACATGCGAGGAACCAATCCAACATGCATGTTCGAAAAGGCTCTGCACTTACATTCGACACATGCGAGGAACCAATCCAACATGCTTGTTTGAAAGGGCATGCACTCACATATGATCATTTAGGAACCAATCCTACAGTCATATCAGAATGGCCCCTATTCCTAGACTGAGCTACCTAGTAACTGACCAGGCACCTCCATTCCCAGAATGGCATTCAGCGCTTACTTCTGATCATGTAGGAACCAATCCTACAGTCACATCAGAATGGATCAGCACTCACATATGACATGGAAGGAACCAATGCTCTCACCATGACAGAATGGCTCAGCCCTTACATATGACCATGGAAGCAACCAGTCCTCTTACCATGTCAGAATGGCTCTAGGTCTCATCATTTCCCCTTGGAGGGAACCTCAATCTAGAGAACATGAAGCTTCTCCCTAAAGTATTCAAACTTCACCCTAGCCGATGGATTTTTCAAAACATCAGATATTTGTTCCTCCATCACAACATACTGGAGCTTCATGGCTCCCCTCTGCACCATATCTCTGATATAGTGATACTTGATCTTGATATGCTTCGACTTGTCAAGGAACACTGGATTCTCTGACAAATTCATGCAACTCTGGTTGTCACAATGTATACAAGTAGCATCCATCTGGAGATCAAATAAATCAAATACTCTGCTTCAGCTGTACTCAGTGCCACACAAGATTTCTTCCTGCTAAACCAAGAGATCACACATGATCCCAACTGAAGCAACACCTTGAAGTGCAATGCTTGCCCAATCTGAATCAACATAACCTTCCAGGTTAATCTTTTTATTCGCCTAATACTTGATCCCATAATCAATTGTACCCCTTAGGTACCTTACTGCATGCTTTGCAACCATTAGGTGAACATGTCTCAATGTGTTCACAGCAAAGCAAATATATGGTCTCCTAATCGTCAGGTACATCAAGGACCCAATCATCTGATGATACATAATAGCATCAACTGTCTCTAATGAAGCATCACTCAATAGATTCATGTTCGATGCCATAGGTGTGGTCATGGCCTTATAGTCCATCATACTGAACCGCTTCAGGATCTCTACTGCATACTTCCCTTGTCTGAGGAAGATTCCATCCGCATTTTGCCACACCTCCATGCCTTGAAAATAATGCATCGACACATAACAGGAGCATCACTGGTCTTCCACCTTCAACCTTGAAGCAAAGGTTGGAATCCACTTTACTCTCAGTAAATCCTAGAGTCACCAGTAATCTGTCCATCCTGTCGTATCATGTTGAACCTCAGGATCCTTTGCAGTCACTCCCTCTGAAGCATCATACTCCCTTTGTCTTCTGTACTCTATGCACTGAAACATTCTGTACTGGAGTGACAACTAGCTTCCTCTGCTACTAATATTCTATGTATCCATCTAGGGTCACTGGATACCAATATCCTCTATCTTTGAAAGTGTTCTTCTATCACCCATCTGTGATCTTTTCATCCTCTATCAACCTTGTAGCATAGGTTCATATCTTCATCAAGATCATCATGTATGTGTTATCCCATGGGTGTCTTCTGAACTCATACAAGGCCTTCTTTCATTTCCACATATGATTCTGGTTGTCATGTGACTTCACTTCTAGTGGCTGCAAATGTATCTTCGTAGTCTATGCCTTCTTTTCGAGAGAAGCCTCGTGCTACGAATATTGCCTTGTATCCCACGATGTTTCCATCTACTGCCTGATGGAACTACATACTTCCCTTCACGTATCGATACTACATCCTAGACTTCATTCTTCTTTAACTGGTCTTCCCTTTCTTCTTGGAAGGTTCTGCATCAATGATGTCATTGAATTCATCATATTATTTTTCATCTTGAACTGTCATTACTTGTTCTTCGAAACAAGTCTCATCCTTCTTTGCTTGTAGGCGATTATGTATGCAATCTTTCCTACAAGTCAAATGCATTTGTATGGTTAGAAACATTTTATAAGGAATATTCATACTAGAAAATTCTTATGCATAAATATATGATCATGCAACTACTTTAGCCAATACAACATTCATCCATATCTCACAGAAACTTTATAGATGCCTTCCATCTCTACCAGGACAACATTGAGATTGTGCACTAATCCAATGTGTCAGCAAAGAGGTTTCATTCTAGATAAGTAGTAATGGAGAGTTGTATAGCACCATGAGCTACTTACCCATCACATGCTTATTAGTAGTATACTATCATTAATGCAAACATTCTATCATGCATAATACATCAACTAAATATAAACAAATTGCATAACAAAAACAATATCATGAAATGACAATTGAATACTTATCTTTATTTTTTTCATGGGTAGACTCCTTCTTCAGCCTTTAGCTTCATCATCTTCTTCATTCATAATAGCATCATTTCTTATCCAAATGCTAAGATGGATAAGAATTTCTTCAAGAGTTGAGTTCTTCATATTCCTCATTGCTTGAGGGATCTTCTTTGGATGGTGAGAGCTTGATCTTCAGTTGCTCCCATCTTCTCTTCTCTTATTATGAGTCGAGCTTCTTCTTCTTCCTAGAGTCTACCAAAAGCAATCACTTCCTTCTAGAACACATTCCTCAAATGAATGAATCCCATGATCCTGGGAGGTCATTCAAGGTGGTTATCACCACTTTTGCATTCTCCACTTCTTCTTCTACCACTTCAAATTGTTCTCTGATTTGATAGACCCCCGTAAAGTATGACTGTATGGTCTTTGCATTCTGGATCTTCACATTCTTCAACTGTTTTCTCAAAGTCATATTCTGATTTATGTTCTTCCCTTCAAATAGCTTGCTCAAGGAATAAAACATCTTTGGTGTCTTTAGGGAAGACACTTGTGGTACAATGTGATCCGTGATTGAATCAACAATGATCTTCTTGGCCTTGACCAAGTTCTTCTGTTGTAAGGCTTTTAGCCTCATCTCCCTCTGGAATTGGAACCTCTCTACTCATGTAGGTGTCCAATTCATTTTCTTCAGAGAGATCAAATACTTCCATGCTTGGAATTTGTTAACTTCACCAAGCTTATCATCAAGCTGATGTGATATATCACTTTAAATGAGAACATCAAATGCAAATAGCAAAAGATTGGATCTTACCGATTTGAGGTGTCCGTCCTGGTTTCGAAGCTGGCTGATCTAGGGTTTGTTAGAGAAACCCTAATTTTCAAAACTTAGAATATTTAATATCTAATTGGATAGAAAGATATATCTCTTCAATTTGATCTATCCAATGTACTCCTTTTCTGAAAACAGTGGAGGGAAGTTCCTGGAATAGGAAGCCTAGTTTTCCAATTTCTTCTACAAAAATTCCTGCTACTGTTTCTATGGTATCTTCAAAATTACTGCTCCTCTGTGTCTGAAACTTTGTAGTCACATCCTCATGTGTTCCTATAACAAAACCAAAATTTTAATTAGAATTGGTTTCACCAATTGGGACTTATGATCATTTTCTCAAGGTGACCTGTTACCGAATTGTTCAGCACAATGAAGTTGTACAGACATCCACGTGTCATTGTTTCATCTTCTGGGTCTGAAACTAGGACCACAGAAAATAAAGTCAGTTCCCTTTCTGGAAAATCTTCATAAATTTCATTTGGACCTTTGTATCCCAGTATATAGCAATTCTCATTAGGTGTCATGTTTAGGGATGAATCATGGAAGACGCTGGAGCCCTAACTTGGAGGGATCATAGCTCCTTGAATATAGAGAATCTAAGGCTGAATTTTGGATAAAGTGTACATCAGGAGTTTTTCTACGAACTATGCAATTTTAATCTCCCGAGCCTTCATCAATCTCTAGATATAGCAAATGTACAAAAACTTATTAGTTTTAGTATTTTAGGATTTTTCCAGCTCGACGTCAAACTAGGGTTTGACTTTCCTAGAGTTATCCCCAACCAAAAATCTTGATCCAGGTCTCTAAAATTTGATTTTGATGAGGAGAGAAATACTATGTCGGGCTCACTCAAAAATTTCTCTTCTGTATAAAGCCCTAATTTCCCGCACCAAAATTGAAAATGCTCAGAATCAAATTTTGCTTCAACAGAAAGATGCACCCTTCAATGGAGAGTTAGCCTAGCATACGTTTGCTGATGGATTGTGGAGAGAGACCCAAAAAGTAAGAAGACCTAGATTCTGCAGCTGCATAATGTCTTTTTCTTAGGTTAGCTTTGATACCATGTTAGATTTTATCATTCAAGCTAGCATTATGATCTTAGTATCTTTAACTGAGAGAATAACATGCACAACAATAAAACACAAGAGACAAGAGACACAAAGAAATTTTCCTCGAGGAAACCATAAAGGAGAAAACCCCACAACTTCCTTAGAGATAGAATTAGCACCAAAATTAAATATTGAAAACATAAAGATGATCTCCCGATAGTAGTAGTCTCTCTCTCTTGTTCCAGCAACATCTCCTCTCACTCATGCGCCCCAATGAGTGAGTGTGTGTGTGATAAATAGATAGGATAGCTCAGTATTTATACTAATTCCCGACTTGAATAAACCCAACTAGGGCCGACTTCACTAGGTGAGTATAATAACCCTAGTGCCCTGAAACTGCGGGGACTTTAACCCTCAGACAATAGGAGAGTTAACCACCTTGAATTGACATGACTTATTTACATTATAGAAACTTCCCAGAATAAACATCAGGGTATGACATGACTTAAATACATTACATAAATATCCCAAAATAAACATTGAGTTACAATACATAAGATATACAGATGAATACATTCTGAAGTTACAAATACATCAACATGCTTGTCACAATATATACAAGTAGCATCTAATTGGAGATCAAATAAATCAACAGTAGCTTCCTCAGCCATACTACCTCACAACTAGTTGAACAAGCTACAACATACTCTGCTTCAGCTATACTCAGTGCCACATAGGATTCATTTCTACTAAACCAAGAGATCACACCTGATCCCATACTGAAGCAACACTCTGAAGTTCTCTTCCTATCGATGGCACTGCCTGCCCAATCTGAATCAACATAACCCTCCAAGTTAATCTTCTGATTCGCTTCATACTTGAGCCCATATTCAACTATACCCTTTAGGTACCTCAGAATATGCTTTGCAACCATTAGATGAACATGTCTCAATGTCTTCATAGCAAAGCAAATATCTAGTCTCATGTTTGTCAGGTACGTCAAGGACCCAATCAAATGACGATACATCATAGCATCAATTGCTTCTGATGAAGCTTCACTCAATAGCTTATGGTTCGATTCCATAGGTGTGGTTATGGCCTTGCAGTCCATCATCCCAAATATATTCAGGATCTCTACTGCATACTTCCCTTGTCTGAGGAAGATTCCATCTGCATTTTGCCACACCTCCATGCCTAGAAAATAGTGCATCATACCCAAGTCTTTCATCTCGAACTCGGCAGCAAGTCTCCTTCTTGCAACTTTAATGAGTTCCTCTTTTCTATCAGGAACAAGTCATCAACATAATGGAAAACTCTTATGCATAAATATATGATCATGCAACTGTTTTAGCCAATACAACATTCTTCCATATCTCACGGAAACTTCCTAGATGCCTTCCATCTCTACCAGGACAACATTGAGATTGTGCACTAATCCAATATGTCGGCAGAGAGGTTTCATTCTAGATAAGTAGCAATGGAGAGTTGTATAGCACCATGAGCTACTTACCCATTGCATGCATATTAGTAGTATAATATCATTAATGCAAGCATTCTATCATGCATAATACATCAACTGAATATAAATGAGTGCATAACAAAAAACAATATCATGAAATGACAATTGAATACTTATATTTATTTGTTTTGTGGGTAGACTCCTTCTTGAGCCTTCTTCTTCATCATCTTCTTCATTCATAATAGCATCGTTTCTTATCCAAATGCTAAGATGGATAAGAAGTTCTTCAAGAGTTGAGTTCTTCATATTCCTCATCGCTTTATGGATCTTCTTTGGATGGTAAGAGCTTGATCTTCAGTTTATCCCATCTTCTCTTCTCTTATTATGATTTGGGATTCTTCTTCTTCCCAAAGTCTGTTGAAAGTAATCACTTCCTTCTGGCACACATTCCTCACATGAATGAATCCCATGATCCTGGGAGACCATTCAAGGTGGCTATCACCACTTTTGCATTTTCCACTTCTTCTTCTACTGCTACAAGTTGTTCTTTTATTTGAGAGACCCTCGTAAAGTATGGATATATGGTCTCTTCATTTTGGATCTTCACATTCTTCAACCATTTTTTCAAATTCATATTCTGATTTATGTTCTTCCCTTCAAATAGCTTGGTCAAGGAATCAAACATCTTCAGTGTCTTTAGGAAAGACACTTGTGGTACAAAAAGGAGAAAACCCCAAAACTTCCTTAGAGATAGAATTAGCATGAAAAACAAAACCTGAAAACATAAAGATGATCTACCGATAGTAGTAGTCTCTCTCTTGTCCCAGTAACTTCTCTCTCACTCATGCGCCCCAATGAGTGAGTGAGTGTGTGATAAATAGAGAGGCTCACTCTCTATTTATATTCTTTCATTCACTTAATGTCCACTTTAACATGTTGGACCCACTTAACAATTACTTACTAGGGCCGACATCTCTAGGAGAGTCTAATAACCCTAGTGCCCCACAATTGTGGGGACTTTAACCCTTGATCAATAGGAGGGTTACCAACAATGACTTTACATGACTTGTTTACATTATTGAATCTCCCAATAGGAACATTGGGGCATGACATGACTCAAATAAATTACAGACACTTCCCAAAATAAACATTGGGGTACAATATATGAAATATACAAGTGAATACATTCCAAAGTTACAAATACATCAACAGTCGTGAGGTTAGAACAACCCTAGAAAGGTTCTTTGAGGTTGTAACAAACCCTACTAATATTCTAACTTCAGAATTGATGTTGAAGGCTAAATTGAACCCCAGACTCATGTGGCTTCCTTTGAAGACAAAGTTATACCTCCACGATTAATAGAGAGAGAAAAAAATACCAACAATTCCCCACGATTTTGTATTTGAGAATGAAAGAGATTCTTGTAACTGGTTACAATATCCTAATAATAATGCATATCTAGATTATGACCTCATAACACTCAAATTTCCCTAAATTTTAACCAATGAAAAATAGTTAGCATTCATATATTTAATGTACTGGGAATATTCATTCACTGTTTCATAACAACCCAAAACTTGTTTAACCAAAAATACCACATTATATCCATATCTCTGATCATTAATGTGGCCTCTTAAATGACCATCCACAGTTATAAAACACCTACAAGATGCAATATATATTATCCGTAGTTGGAAAGAAGTTGATTTGACCTCACTTTGGTTTTGGATAGTTGTCATACAATTAGTACTTCAGTAACCATCTTAATATGCAAACAAGTAGTAGTGTGCTCTCTAGTACATGGTACTGTCTGAGCTTTATGAACTTTCCAGTGGTGAGGTAAATCATTGAGGAAACCCTCTCTAGAGACACACAATATGATTTCACCACATTAAAAAATTTTACTTAGAATTATGAAAGACCCACTATAATTTGTTATACAAACACATAATTATTCTACAATTAGGTTCATGGCTTAAACTAGTTTTGTTATGCACTAGTGAAAGCCAATCAAGGGGTTAGAAGATATAATTTTAATCAATAAGAAAATATAGTATTAAGTCTTGAAGCATATAAAATGTAATAAAGGCTTTAAAACCATAAATGAGACTAATTTACCATGATGTCAACCATTATGACACTAATGCAAGTATATAGGGGTTGACTTTCTAGGGTTAAATGTATATGTAATAGGGATTGGCCTAATAGAGGAACCACATGTGAAATGGGTGAGAATATGTATTGTGTATATTCAGAGGTCAATATAGGCATTATTGTATACATGGACTTAGAATTTGTATATGGACATAGATGGGCTACTTGGGACAAGTTTTCCTCATGAAAAAGGAGTAGTTGTGCAATTCATCTCTATTATAACTTTGGAAGTTGTTGTCCATGCTCATATTTGGTGTACATTGTGTGTATGTTGGTTTTATCATGTTATTTTTAGTATTTGGTTCATAACATTTGATATTAGAGTATTTTGCACCTTCAAAACTAGTCATCTCATGATTTTTGTTTCACAACTTTCAGATCCACTCTTTTTCTAGATCGGATCTCTTTGTTTCACAACTTTCATATCCACTCAAGACAAGTTGAGGTTTTTTACCAGTCCTGACATAGATTTTAGTAAAAATATACATATGAAGATTGCAAGGTCCAAAATGAGTGCCACCTATGGCTTGAAAAACATAAATGAGAGTAATTTACCATGATGTCAACCATTATGACACTAATGGGGGCTATATAGGGGTTTAATTTACATGTTTAAATGTATATGTAATAGGTATTGGCCTAATAGAGGACCCACATGTGCAATGGGTGAGAATATGTATTATGTATATTTAGAGGTCAATACAGTCATTATTGTATACATGGACTTAGAATTTGGATATATGGACATATATGGGCTACTTAGGAAAGTTTTTTCTCATGAAAAAGGAGTAGTTGTGCAATTCATCTCTGTTATAACTTTGAAATTTTTCCTCCATGCTCATATTTGGTGTACATTGTGTGTATGTTGGTTTTATCATGCTATTTTTAGTATTGGGTTCATAACATTTTATATTAGAGTATTTGCACCTTCAAAACTACTCATCTCATCATTTTTGTTTCACAGCTTTAAGATCCACTCTTTTTTCTAGATAAGGTGTCTTTGTATATTAGATCTCTTTGTTTCACAACTTTCAGATCCACTTAGGACAAGTTGAGGTTTTTGTTTAGTCCTGATAGAGATTTCAGTAAAAAGAATATATGAAGATTGCAAGGTCCAAAACGAGTCCCACTTGTGGCATTAGAAAGAATACAAACTAGTGTTTTCCCTACGTTACCACAATACATATACATATTTGGATTCAAATTCAGGTTCAGATTTGGATCTGGATATGGATCCACCATATTTTTGAAACACTAGGATCCATATATAGAAAGGAAATGACAAATAAAAAAGTAAAAGAAATATTATCATAATTTAAATAAATAAATAAAAGAGTTCAAAATCAAACTCATTCAAGAATCACAACAGTAAAACTACAAGTTATAACCAAAAAATAGATTTCTTATGCATATTATTGGCCATCCATGTACCATAAATTGTAACTAATAATTTGATCAATTATAATCCTTATTGAAGACCATTTTAGCAGAAAGCATGAGGCAGGTCATAACAACATTTTTGTGACCCACATCCTCATCTGCATATCATCAATGAATAAGTGGTTTTCATGAATCCTATTTCAAGAGTAAAATAACGGTGGGTGAAATAAGAAATAGTGCAACATATAAGGATAGATCATACCTTGATCATAATGATAGATAAAACCTCAATAGAGAATACCTTGATGGATCAGATCCTGAGAGCAAGAGGTTGACATATGGACAGATAAAAGCTTAACCAGGAATGGAGTTTAAGGTTTTAGTGTTTTGTCATTTAGGGTTTTTAGGAGTTTTCATTAAAAATATAGAGATATAGCTGACTGCAAAGAAGAAGTATGTCCTCATTGATGAAAGTTATAGTAGGGTTCCCATAATTGTATGTGCTCTGTAAATGACTCATCATCCAATTTTGATTAAATGTTAGTTATAATTTCAAAAGTTAACCTCCATAGGTGAATCTATTAACATTCAAGAAAGCTGAATTTCAACAATATACTTTTGGCATATTTAGTTTAAGACACAATCACACCACTGAATCTACCTTTCATAGGGGACTAAGTTAAGAAATTTTGTGGTCTTGGTTAGGACACTAATAAATGGGAAGAGAATAGGGTTGTCTCCATTCTACTATAAAGGAAAGTGGAGGATATCCAAATCATTGGGGAATTGAGGTTAGTATTAAATTGGATGAGTGGCATATTCAAAAACCAGAATATACTACTACATAATTCATCATGCAATAAGGATGGAAAATGGGATGAAATAAACTTTTCTAGGTTATCCTTACCACATATCTTCAGAGAAAACAATACACAATGCCATCCTTTCCAAGAGAGTAGTGGAGTCTCAATATGGTATGTTGAAGTTAACTGAAGTTGTATAAGATTAGGCCTCCGTTATCCCTCCAAACCAAATCCTCAGCTCAATTGAGTATGTGCTTTATCCCACGATGGGATACTACATGCTTGATTCTATGATGGTTACGCCCCTTAATTTTGTTTCTTTAGATATTTTATTTGAACCAAAAAGGGTAAACACATGAATAATAACCATATTTGATGGTTGTTCTATATTTGTTTAATCTCCAAGTAGTTTACTTTCTTTTTTCAAATAACAATTGTTTTTACAAGAAATAAAAATATATTCAATTTATGTTTTGAAAATAAAAAATGAACAAAGATGATCCTAACTTAAAGAAGCCAAGAGGTTCATTTGAAATATACTGGAACCAACTATGGTTCTGTTGCTGCCGCAACCGTCTCCCCGATTTTAGTTTTCGCTTAAACTCTGGGACCCCTCCTCTTCATTGTTTACTTAGATCAATTGTTAAAAGCTTGGCGCCTTTGAGCATATCTCTGCGTTTAAGGTTGATTGCCTGCCTTTGTGCTTGTTTCTTTCAGTCAGCTCGAGTCGCGCGATCCATTTTTTAATGCCCATAGAGTGTGAAAGTTTGCCTTAGCGAAGAAAATTGATGTTTTGGCCGCAATTGGGCCTCAGCGCTGTTCGTTTTCTCTTTGGATCGGGCCTCTTTTAGAAGAAGTTGAATTCTGTCTCACCCGCCGTTGTGGCTCCTAGACCAAAGTCTCCGCCCGATTGAAGTGTTGCCCGACGCCCGATTCGTGGCTGTAAATCGCGTGCTCCAGAGTTCCGGCTCACCCGCCGTTGCGGCCGGAAGGGGGAAGTCGGCCTCCGATTCGTTTGTCGTCCGACGTCCGACCTAATGCTCCCGTCGCCTGTCTCCGATCTGCATTCCGTCCGCTGTTGCGGGTGGCAGAGCTGTTCAGCTTCCGACCCACTTCCCTCCACCGCCCGATTTCCTATGGCGCCTACGTTTTCACTCCCCCTCTTTTGGCGCTCCTCCGCCGTTGTGGCTCCTGGAGCCTTCTCCCACCCGGTACAGAAACCTGGTCTCATCCGATCCAAGTACTGCCCAACCGTCGATTCATTTTACCATGAAGTTTTCGCCCGGATAAACCAAGCTAGTTCCCTGTGGATTTATCTTATGCTCTGAAATTTGAAATGCTTAATACCTCAATTTAGTGGATAATGCACTCAAGTGTCTGCAGGAAAAACCCCATGATCGCCGAAGCAACTTAGATCGAAGAAAGGACAAAATAGATGAACGACAAAGGCACCAAGGAAGTAGTCACGGCGGTTACGGTCAGAATTTAAACACTTATGGAAGATGATTGGGAAAACGCAACAGTCAGGGAAGAAGGTGAATCGTTAAGGAGGTTGAAAGCCACACGCTGGAGGGCAGCCCAGGGGGCAGAAGCTCTAGTTTAAATAGAAAAGGATAGGACTTAGAGGGGGATTTTTTTCACTGGAAAATTTGTAATTGTTGACTTGTAAGAGGAGCTACCTCATTTTGCTGGGAAAAACTGCGATTTGCCTGCTGGAAAGAGCAAAAGATGTGGAATGTATCAATGCAATTCAATAAATGATGTCGAAGAGGAACTATTTCGTTTTCAGCAGTCTTTATTTACTGTAAGAGTATTTGATGTTTGAACCTATGTTCTTGTTGGATGGTCTTCAGTAATTTTCTGGGTATATTTCCACTACGAGCAATAACTGTGTTATAAAATGATTGGCTATCTAATCGTTTGAATATCTGTAAGCGTTCATGTGCTGCAGAAGAAGTAGCAGCTACCTGTTTTTCTTCTTATGGTGTATGAATATGTATTGCTCATCTAAAAATGACAACCCTGCTCCCTAGGGATAGTTTAGATAGTTAGCTTTTTTCTGTTTGTAGCTAGTTTGGTTGCCGGTGAGCATAAGACGAGAGGTAAGAACCTGCGCATCACTTTGTGACCGCTCCCTGCATCTTGACTACCCTGCATTTAGTTAGGCACGTGCATATCATTTATTTTAAGTCAAAATACAAAAACTCGGTGGGCCGGGCCGCAACCGGTAAAGCCTTGTTTGTTACTTTGACCTACGGTAGCCGGACCGTAAGTCGGACGGATTCCCTATACCAAACAGTCAGCGGGATAGTTGGGAACGCTGATTGGGGAGAATCCCTTACTGTTGCCGCCTGTGAATTTCCAGGCCTCAACAGTTTTGGCGCTAGAAGGAGGGCCGCCAGTGCATGGCTGGCCGAGGAAACCCGTTTTCCCGAGAATATTCCACTGGTTACAGTTCTGAAAGTAATGTACCACGCAATTCAATTCCAGAAGAAGAAGAAAGAGAACATCTATACCCTGTTTGCAACAAGATTGTTAACGATCTGAGAAGACACACCAGGGCATACTTAAAGAAGATTGGAGGATTACCTATCATCCCTGAGTTGCCTAGAAGAGAATACAAGA
>LPNX011020262.1:141467-167431 GCA_001517045.1 Pseudotsuga menziesii
TCATATTTTGGCCTCAGCAGAGTTACCCGGACTCTAGAATTGTGACTTTCATTTCCCAACTTGGACTGATATCAATGATCAAGGTACACACTTCTGTTATTGAGAAATCTATATAGTTGGAAGAGTTCAATGGATATATTTGTTGTAGGACAGTCTACTTTTCAAGGAAGAAACCACCCATAGACCTAGGTTCACCAGGAAATCGCCAGTTGTTGCTGCCGCAACCGTCTCCCCGATTTTAGTTTTCGCTTAAACTCTGGGACCCCTCCTCTTCATTGTTTACTTAGATCAATTGTTAAAATCTTGGCGCCTTTGAGCATATCTCTGCGTTTGAGGTTGATTTCCTGCCTTTGTGCTTGTTTCTTTCAGTCAGCTCGAGTCGCGCGATCCGTTTTTTAATGCCCATAGAGTGTGAAAGTTTGCCTTAGCGAAGAAAATTGATGTTTTGGCCGCAATTGGGCCTCAGCGCTGTTCGTTTTCTCTTTGGATCGGGCCTCTTTTAGAAGAAGTTGAATTCTGTCTCACCCGCCGTTGTGGCTCCTAGACCAAAGTCTCCGCCCGATTGAAGTGTTGCCCGACGCCCGATTCGTGGCTGTAAATCATGTGCTCTAGAGTTCCGGCTCACCCGCCGTTGCGGCCGGAAGGGGGAAGTTGGCCTCCGATTCGTTTGTCGTCCAACGTCCGACCTACCGCTCCCGTCGCCTGTCTCCGATCTGCATTTCGTCCACTGTTGCGAGTGGCAGAGCTGTTCAGCTTCCGACCCACTTCCCTCCGCCGCCCGATTTCCTATGGCGCCTACGTTTTCACTCCCCCTCTTTTGGCGCTCCTCCGCTGTTGTGGCTCCTGGAGCCTTCTCCCACCTGGTACAGAAACCTGGTCTCATCCGATCCAAGTACTGCCCGACCGCCGATTCATTTTACCATGAAGTTTTCGCCCGGATAAACCAAGCTAGTTCCCTGTGGATTTATCTTATGCTCTGAAATTTGAAATGCTTAATACCTCAATTTAGTGGATAATGCACTCAAGTGTCTGCAGGAAAAATCCCATGATCGCCGAAGCAACTTAGATCGAAGAAAGGACAAAATAGATGAACGACAAAGGCACCAAGGAAGCAGTCACGGCGGTTACGGTTATAATCTAAACGCTTATGGAAGATGATTGGGAAAACGCAACAGTCAGGGAAGAAGGTGAATCGTCAAGGAGGCTGAAAGCCACACGCTGGAGGGCAGCCCAGGGGGCAGAAGCTCTAGTTTAAATAGAAAAGGATAGGACTTAGAGGGGGCTTTTTTCCGCTGGAAAATTTGTAATTGTTGACTTGTAAGAGGAGCTACCTCGTTTTGCTGGGAAAAACTACGATTTGCCTGCTGGAAAGAGCAAAAGATGTGGAATGTATCAATGCAATTCAATAAATGATGTCGAAGAGGAACTATTTCGTTTTCAGCAGTCTTTATTTACTGTAAGAGTATTTGAAGTTTGAACCTATGTTCTTGTTGGATGGTCTTCAGTAATTTTCTGGGTATATTTCCACTACGAGCAATAACTATGTTATAAAATGATTGGCTATCTAATTGTTTGAATATCTGTAAGCATTCATGTGTTGCAGAAGAAGTAGAAGCTACCTATTTTTCTTCTTATGGTGTATGAATATGTATTGCTCATCTAAAAATGACAACCCTGCTCCCTAGGGATAGTTTAGATAGTTAGCTTTTTTCTGTTTGTAGCTGGTTTGGTTGCCGGTGAGCATAAGACGAGAGGTAAGAACCTGCGCATCACTTTGTGACCACTCCCTGCATCTTGACTACCTTGGATTTAGTTAGGCACGTGCATATCATTTATTTTAAGTCAAAATACAAAAACTCGGTGGGCCGGGCCGCAACCGGTAAAGCCTTGTTTGTTACTTTGACCTACGGTAGCTGGACCGTAAGCCGGACAGATTCCCTATACCAAACAGTCAGCGGGCTAGTTGGGAACGCTGATTGGGGAGAATCCCTTACTGTTGCCGCCTGCGAATTTCCAGGCCTCAACAGGTTCATTGATTAATTTCCTAAATCATAGTAAAATTTTCATATTGGAAGAAAAATTAAGTTGAATGTCCAAGGAAAAGACCCAATGTCAACCACCAAAACAAAAAAAAATGCCAAGACATAAAAACTTATCCTTGTTAAATTTAGAAGATATATGTCTTATTTGCAATGGATTAAAAAGTACAATCAAGGTTTAGTAAATGAATATTTGGCTACATCTATATCTAGTGGTTGTGGTTGTGGGATGGAGTGTTAACCTCCCCTACACTCTTTCCATAAGTAACATACGGGTACCATCCTCAAAAATGGAAAGTGACCAAGGGTTTGTGCTAGTATATTTACCTTGGAAAAATATGAAGACAAGACTAGATATAAGAAATGCCAAAATTCTACACCTATGAAAAAATTCATGAAGATAACATTACTTGTGTCAAAAGAACTGCATGGCTGATATTTTATCTCTCGAATTACATTGGCTTCACTCCTTTTGATGATAAAATATTTTGCATATACCACTAAAATAAATATGCCATAAATTAAGCTTTTGACATAAATATTTAGACCATAAGTACTTCTTATGAATCTAGATCTTGTGATATATTTATCAATTTTAATGTACTAGGCCCTTGGGGATTTCTTTAACTTGTAAATATCATTTGAAAACCTGCACACTATATGCTCTTTATGTGCATCTTGGAATCTCTGTAGTTGATGCCTGATACACATACACCTCCTCTTGAATATCCATCAAGGTAGGCACTCTTTACATCCATATTATAAGTTTTATAGGAAAGCTAAGCTACAATGGATAGATCCAATCTAATTGTGGCCAGTTTTGTTGTAATGATAAGGGTCTTCTCATTGTCCACTCATTTTTTTGTGCAAAATTCTTTGGAACCAGCCTCTCCATATTTTTATCTATTGAACTAGTTGCTTTGTATTTTTTCATGTACAATGTAAATTCCTCTGCAGTAAATGGGTTGCTTACTTGGAGGAAACACCATCGATGATGTTTACATAATTGTTAGCCATACTAGTGCTGACTTGAAGACTACCATATTTTCTAAAAATGGATATCTAGATAGAAAATTGGATAGCCTAGTCTAATCTAAATACAAAATTCCAAACTAAGAGAAGAGTTTTTCTCACGAGAAGTGGCCTACCTGTTGAATAATCATTTTTTCCTCAAACAAAACACCTTTCTATTGTAAAGGAAAAATAAAAATAACATGATACCTAAAAACAACCCAAGTGTGAAATGTTTTGGCAGTAGTGTTACAATTCTAGACAAATGTTAAAGGGTTTTAGAGTCCCCAAAAATTACTATACCCATGGAGGTGTAGCTATCGAGCCAATTGGAGTTAGTGACAATGTAACTAAGGAATTCCTATAATGGGATACTAAATGGGTTTTTTGATAGAATTCCCAAAGTTAAGATGATGTAAAAAGGGTTGTTAGTGTTAGTTTTTCAACATTAAGCTAGCATTATTAGGATCTTTAACTGAGAGAATAACAAGTACAACAATCAAACATAAGAGACAATGAACACAGTTTTTTTCCTTGAGGAAACCATAAATGGAGAAAACCCTGCAACTTCCTCAGATATAGAATCAGCACCAAAATATTAAAAGCCCAAAACAGTAAGTGATCTACCGACAGCAGTAACCTTCTTCTTATCTAGCCCCAGTGTCTTCTCCTTCCTCAACTATGTGCTACACTTGAGTGTGTATGATTTGTGTACTAAATAGAGAGTCCAGCTCTCTATTTATACTAATCCTAGCATGACTAAAACCCTACTAGGCCTGACCTCTACTAGGAGAGTCTAATAACCCTAGTGCCCCGAAACTGTAGGGACTTTAACCCTTAGACAATCAGAGGGTTACCCACAATGACTTCACATGACTTGTTTACATTATTGATCCTCCCGATCGAAACATCGGGGCATGACAACATGACTCAATTACATTATAGATACATCCCAGAATAAACAGTAGGTTACCATACATAAGATACATAGATGAATACATTCTGAAGTTACAAATACATCAACACTCCCTCTTAAGTAGGAAGGTATTCTTTCGACACAATTTTCAGTACTGGTCTTCTTCTCTGTATCAGCTGGAGCATCTTGTCATCTGCATCTGCAAGTCTTCTTAGTCTTCAAGTCATCTTCATCTTTGGATCTGGATCATCATGGGACATCATCACTGGATTTGGATCATCACTCGATTTGTATCATCACTGGACATCATCATTGGATCTGGATAATCACTCGATCTGGATCATTACTGCTGGATCATCATTACTATATCTAGATCATTGCTTGATTTGAATCATCATGGGTGCTATCTCATGATTCTTCTCGTCACAGGAAGTTCTACAGAGATAGCCCTTTTTCATGCTGGTTGTATGCCTAGCCTCCATGTAGGTATTTTTTAGCACTTATATCTAGCCTGCTCATCAAAATGGCCCTCGCAGCACTTAAATTTGACCTACTCGTCAGAAAGGCATGCCTAGCACTCATATCTGATCATGTAGGAACCGATCCTATAATCATATCAGAAAGGCCCACCACTCACATTCACCAACATGATAGGACACACCTACTATCATCTATGAAAAGGCTCAGCACTTACAACCACCAGCATGATAGGACACACCTACTATCATCTATGGAAAGGCATAGCACTCACATCCACCAATATGGTAGGACACACCTACTAACATCTATGGAAAGGCATAGCACTTACAATCACCAGCATGGTAGGACACACCTACTACCATCTGTGAAAAGGCATAGCACTCACATCCACCAGCATGATAGGACACACCTACTATCATCTATGGAAAGGCTCTGCACTTACATCCATCGAGGCGGGAACACATCCTACCACAATGATGGAAGGGCTTGCACTCATATCTGATCATGTGGGAACACATCCCAGCAATCATATCAAAATGGCCCCTAGTCCTTGACTGAGCTACCTGGTAACTGACCAGGTGCCTCCATTCTCTTAGAGAATGGCAATTGCCTTTACATCTGACCTACTCGTCGGAATGGCCAACACTCACATCTGACATGGGAGGAACTTAATCCTTTACCCATGACATAATGGTTCAGCCCTTACATCTGATCAAGTGGGAATACATCCCTCTATCACATCAGAATGTCTTCTCAGTCCTAGGCTGAGTTTTCCTGGTAACTGACCAGGTGCCTCCATTCCTAGAATGGCAGTTTCCCTTACATCTATCCTACTCGACATAATGGCCAGCACTCATATCTGACATGGAAGGAACCAATCCTCTCACCATGATAGAATGGCTCAGCCCTTACATCTAACCATGGAAGGAACCAATCCTCTCACCATGTCAGAATGGCTATGGGTCTCATCACTTTCCCTTGGAGGAAACCTTGATCTGGAGAACACCAAGCTTCTCCCTGAAGTACTTGAACTTTAGCCTAGCCAATGGCTTCATCAATACATCAGCTATCTATTCCTCCGTCACAACATATTGGAGCTTCATTGCTTCCCTCTACACCATATCCCTGATATAGTGATACTTGATCTCGATATGCTTCAACTTGTCATGGAACACTGGATTCTCTAACAACTTCACGCAATTCTGTTTGTCACAATGTATACAAGTAGCATCCATCTGGAAATCAAATAAATCAGACAGTAGCTTCCATAGCCATACTTCCTCACAACTAGCTAAACAAGTTGCGACAAACTCTGCTTCAGCTATACTCAGTGTCACACAGGATTGCTTCTTGCTAAACCAAGAGATCGCACCTAATCCCATACTGAAGCAACACCCCAAAGTGCTCTTCCTATCGATGGCACTACCTGCCCAATCTAAATCAACATAACCCTCCAGGTTAATCTTCTGATTCACATCATACTTGAGCCCATAATCAACGATACCCTTTAGGTACCTCAGAATATGATTCGTAGCAATCAATTGAGCATGTCTCGGATATTTCAGGAACTAGCTCAAGTTGTTCACAACAAAGCAAATATATGGTCTCGTGTTCGTCAAGTACATCAATGACCCAATCATCTAACGATACATCGTAGCATCAACTGACTCTGATGAAGCATCATTCAAGAACTTCAGGTTCGATGCCATAGGTGTGGCCATAGCCTTGCAGTCCATCATCCCAAACCTCTTTAGGATCTCTACTGCATACTTCCCTTGTCCAAGGAATATTCCATCTATACTCTGCCATACCTCCATACCTAGAAAGTAATGCATCATCCCCAAGTCCTTAATTTTGAACTCAGCGGCAAGCTTTCTCTTTATATTAGCAATCAACCCATCCGTACCTATCACAAATAGATCATCTGTATATAGTAGAAGCATCACTGGGTTTCCATATTCAACCCTGTAGTAGAGGTTGGAATCTACTTTACTCTTAGTAAATCCCAAACTGGATAGAAAGCTGTCAATTCTGCCATACCAGGTCCTAGGAACTTGTTTCAAACCGTACAAAGCTTTGTTCAATCTGCACACATGAGACTCCTTGTCATGATTCTCAAAACTGAGTGGCTATTCTACATACACTTCCTCTTCCACTACACCATTCAAGAAAGCATTCTTGACATCCATCTGGTGTATCTTCCATTTCATCATTGCAGCCAGAGCAAGTACCGATCTGATGGAAGTGTATCTTGCTACAAGAGAAAAAGTTTCTTCATAATCTATTCTTTCTTTTTGAGAGAAACCCTGAGCCACAAATATTGCCTTGTATTTTTCAATGCTACCGTCTGCAGCATGTTTGATCTTGTAGATCCATTTGGAAGTTACAACTGAATTCCCTTTTGGTCTTGGGACAACATCCCAAACATCATTCTTCATGATCGATTGATACTCTTCGATCATAGCATCCTTCCATTCTTTCTGTTCTGCCACTTCTTCATAACTGGAAGGTTCTTTATCAATGAAATCACATAGTAAAGCCACATACCTGGAGCAGGATCTGGTCCTCTTTCTTTCTCTATGATTCTCTTCTAGAGCCCCAAATATCTCTGCACCTTGGATAAGTTCTCGTACCCAAGCAGGTTTCCTCTTATGAGGATTCTTCTCCAGAGGTGGATCTACAGGTCTTTGTGGTTTTTCAAAATCTTGATCTTCTTTTTTAGTTTCTTCATTCATGGTTGTATCATGAATTATGGGTGCTTCTACTTCTTCAGGTTCTTCAGCAGGTCTCTTTCTAGATTTGATGTAAGTTGTATCTTCATCAAATGTCACATCCCTAATGATGTCAATCTTCTTGTATCCTCATAAATATATTTTGTAAGCCTTCGAGCTTTCAGAGTATCCCACAAATATACCCTTCTTTCCTGAAGGATCTAATTTTGTTCTCTTCTCTTTTGGAATGTGTATGTACATAGGATAGCCAAATATTCTGAGATGGCTGACTTCTAGTTTCTTGTCGGAGAAGACTTCTTCAGGAGTCTTGCCATTGAGTACTCTATGTGGAGTACGGTTCTGCACATACATCGTTGTTCTAGCAACTTCACCCCAAAGATACATAGGAAGGTATTGATCATGAAGCATAGCTCTTGCAGCTTCCATGATAGTTTTGTTCTTTCGTTCTGCAATCCCATTCTGTTATGGATTATAAGGAGTGGACAACTCTCTCTTAATCCCTGATTATTTGCATAGCTCTTTGAATTCATTCGAAGTGAATTCTCCACCATTGTCTGATCGAAAAATCTTGATATTTTTTTCAGTGTGGTTCTCGATCAAGTCTTTGATTTCCTTGAATTTGCTGAATACTTCATCTTTGTTGTTCATGAAGTAAACCCATGTCTTCCTAGAAAAATCATCAATAAAAGAAACATAATATGCATACCCGCTAAGTGAGCTTGATGACATAGGACCACATACGTCAGAGTGGATGATTTCTAGGATTCCTTTAGCTTTGCTTTCACTGCTAGGAAATGTCTTCTTTGTATTCTTTACTTTTGCACATCCTTTGCAGACCCCATCATGTTTTGCTTGGAATTCTAGAAGACCTTCAACAACTTTGTTTGCAATAGGTAGTTCTCTATAATGCACATGTGCAAGCCTTCTATGCCAAAGTTCACTTGGCTCTACTGTGTCATGGACCAAGGCTTGTTCTGAATGGCCCTTCAATTTTTACAAACACCCTTCTTGTTCTCCAATCACCACCACATCATCGATAGTCTTTCCTCTTGGCCACATCATTACTTGACCATCTATGAATGCAACCCTCATTCCTTTTGCATCCAATGCTGATATGGAGAGAAGGTTCTTCTTGAGTTCTGGCACAAACAATACTTCCTTCATTGTTAGAGACTTTCCAGAGTCTAGTTTATAGGAAGATTCCCCGCTACCTTTTATTGGATATTGGTAGTCATCTCCTAGCTTCACCTTGTGAGGTGATTCATGTTCTGACAGTCTCACAAATGATTCCTTGAATCAATTCATATGTTTAGAAGCCCCACTGTCTATAAGCCAATCATCACTTCCATGAGTAATATTTTCCGTAAGAGCAAAAATCAAAACATATTCATCTTCACTGGAAGAACTTTCACTTTCATATCTGGTTCTTTTCTTAAATGGTTCATCATCCTCTACAGCATGAGCATGATGTCTTCTTTTGTTTCCATTCTTCTTATGAGAGTGAACCTTATTGTTAGGATAGTCTTTTGCAAAGTTTCCATTCTTCTTCTTTTGTTTCCATTCTTCTTATGAGAGTGAACCTTATTGTTAGGATAGTCTTTTGCAAAGTTTCCTCCTTCATCACATGTATAACATCTTATTTTAGATAGGTCCCTTCTAATGTTATCTCTATGATGAGGATCCTTACCATTGGAGTAATGAGGTCTTCTTCTGCCTTTCTTGGAGTGAACTGTGAGAGCTTGGTCTTCACTTCCCATATTCTCTTCTTGAGTTGCTATCCAAGTTTATTCTTGAGAGCATTCTTCCCACAGCCTACTGAATTTGACTAACTTATTTTTGGCACAGATTCCTTGGATGAATGGATCCCATGAACTAAGAAATCCATTTAGTGTTGTCATCACAATTTCTGCACTCTCCACTTCTTCATCTACAACTTCTAATTGTTCCTTGATTTGAGAAACCCTTGTGAAGTAAGACTGGATGGTCTCTACATTTTGAATCTTCACATTCTTTAGTTGATTTCTCAGAGTCATCTTCTGGTTTATGTTCTTCCCTTCAAACAATTTGGTTAGGGCATCAAACATAGCTTTCGGTGTCTTGAGAGAGGACACCTATGGGATAAGGGGATCCTTGATAGAATCAGCAATGATTCTCTTTGCCATAACCATCTTCTTCTTGTGTAAGGCCTTTGCCTCATCTCCCTCTGGAACTGGAACCTTTTCATGGATGTAGGAGTCTAACTCATTTTCTTCCAAGACCAGGGAGATCCTATACTTCCAAGCTTGGAAGTTATCAGCTCCCTCAAGCTTTTCATCAAGCTTGGTATGATGAGACATCTTAAAATTGAGAACCTCAAATGGAAATAAAAGAGATTTAGATCTTACCAGGTCAAGATGTCATATTTGGATTTGGAGCTGAAATCTCACAGTACTGGATCAGGAGCAAATTAGGGTTTTGCTTTTCCAGAGTTCTGTCCACCCAAATGCCTTGAAATTTATCCCTAACTTTGATTTTGGGGAGGAGATCAATCTAGGCCTAGGCTCACTGAAAATTTCCTCTTCTTTAAAAAGCCCTAATTTTTGGCAGCAGTGTCGGGTCGAAAACTGAAAAACCTCAAAATTGGATTATGCTTCAACAGAAATATGCGCCCTAAGGAGGAGAGTTATTCCACCTTACTTTTGCTGAAAATATGTGGAGGAAGATCCACAAACTAGGAATCCCTAGTTCCTGCAGCTGCATAGTGTCTTCTTCTCAAGTTAGTTCTGATACCATGTTAGTTTTTCAACATTAAGCTAGCATTCTTAGGATCTTTAACTGAGAGAATAACAAGTACATCACTCAAACACAAGAGACAATGAACACAGTGTTTTTCCTCGAGGAAACCATAAATGGATAAAACCTCGCAACTTCCTTAGATATAGAATCAACACCAAAACAGTAAGTGATCTCTCGACAGTAGTAACCTTCTTCTTATCTAGCCCTAGTGTCTTCTCCTTCCTCAACTATGCGCTACACTTGAGTGTGTATGAGTTGTGTACTAAATAGAGAGTCCAGCTCTCTATTTATACTAATCTTGGCATGCATAAAACCCTACTAGGGTCGACCTCTACTAGGAGAGTCTAATAACCCTAATTCCCCAGAACTGTGGGGACTTTAACCCTTAGACAATCAGAGGGTTACCCACAATGACTTGACATGACTTGTTTACACTATTGATCCTCCCGATCGGAACATCAAGGCATGACAACATGACTCAATTACATTATAGATACATCCTGGAATAAACATCGGGTTACAATACATAAGATACATAGATGAATACATTCCAAAGTTACAAATACATCAACACTCCCTCTTAACTAGGAAGGTATTCTTTCGACACAATTTTTAGTACTGGCCTTCTTCTCTATATCAGATGGAGCATCTCATCATTTGCATCTGCAAGTCTTCTTAGTCTTCAAGTCATCTTCATCTTCAAGTCATCTTCATCTTTGGATCTAGATCATCTGGATAATCATTGGACATCATCACTGGATCTGGATCATCACTCGATCTATATCATCACTGGATCTACATCATCACTCAATTTGGATCATCACTGCTGGATCATCATTACTGGATCTAGATCATTACTCGATCTGGATCATCACGGGTGCTATCTCATGATTCTTCTCATCACAGGAAGTTCTACAGAGCCAGCCCTTTTTCATGCTAGTTGTAGGCCTAGCCTCCATGTAGGTCTTCTTCAGCACTTATATCTGACCTACTAGTCAGAATGGCCCGCGCAACACTTACATCTAACCTACTCGTCAGAAAGGCATGCCCAGCACTCACATATGATCATGTAGGAACCAATCCTATAATCATATCAGAAATGCCCACCACTAACATTCACCAGCAAGATAGGACACACCTACTATCATCTATGAAAAGGCTCAGTACATACAACCATCAGCATGATAGGACACACCTACTATCATCTATGGAAAGGCACAACA
This sequence comes from Pseudotsuga menziesii, assembly GCA_001517045.1. Classification (NCBI taxonomy): domain Eukaryota; kingdom Viridiplantae; phylum Streptophyta; class Pinopsida; order Pinales; family Pinaceae; genus Pseudotsuga; species Pseudotsuga menziesii. The sequence continues at coordinate 152,644 of LPNX011020262.1, forward strand.
CTCACATCCACCAGTATGGTAGGACACACCTACTACCATATGTGTAAAAGCACAACACATACAATCACCAGCATGGTAGGACACACCTACTACCATCTGTGAAAAGGCACAGCACTCACATCCATCAGCATGATAGGACACACCTACTATCATCTGTGGAAAGGCTCTACACTTACATCCATCTAGGCGGGAACACATCCTACCACAATGATGGAAGGGCTTGCACTCATATCTGATCATGTGGGAACACATCCTGGCAATCATATCAGAATGGCCCCCAGTCCTTGACTGAGCTACCTGGTAACTAACCAGGTGCCTCCATTCTCCTAGAGAATGGCAGTTGCCCTTACATTCAACCTAATCATCAGAATGGCCAACACTCACATCTGACATGGGAGGAACTTAATCCTTTAGCCACGACAGAATGGTTCATCCCTTACATCTGATCAAGTGGGAACACATCCCTCTGTCAGATCAGAATGGCTTCTCAATCCTAGACTGAGTTTTCCTGGTAACTAACCAAGTGCCTCCATTCCCAGAATGGCAGTTTCCCTTACATTTGTTTTACTCCATAGAATGGCCAGCACTCATATCTGACATGGAAGGAACCAATCCTCTCACCATGACAGAATGGCTCATCCCTTACATATGACCATGGAAGGAACCAATCCTCTCACCATGTCAAAATGGCTATGGGTCTCATCACTTTCCCTTGGAGGAAAATTTGATCTAGAAAAAACCAAGATTCTCCCTGAAGTACTCAAACTTCAGCCTAGCCAATGGCTTCGTCAATACATCAGCTATTTGTTCCTCCATCACAACATATTGGAGCTTCACTGCTTCCCTCTACACCATATCCCTAATATAGTGATACTTGATCTCGATATTATTCAACTTGTCATGGAACACTATATTCTCTGACAACTTCACGCAACTCTAGTTGTCACAATGTATACAAGTAGCATCCATCTGGAGATCAAATAAATCAGATAGTAGCTTTCACAGCCATACTACCATAGAACTAGTTGAACAAGCTGCAACATACTTTGCTTCAACTGTACTTAGTGCCACACAGGATTGCTTCCTACTAAACCAAGAGATCACACCTAATCCCATATGAAGCAACATCCTAAAGTGCTCTTCCTATCGATGGCACTACCTTCCCAATATGAATCAACATAACCCTCCAAGTTAATCTTCTGATTCACATCATACTTGAGCCCATAGTAAAATGTACACTTCAGGTACCTCAGAATATGCTTTGTAATAATCAAGTGAACATGTCTCGGATCTGTCAGGAACTGGCTCAAGGTGTTCATAGAAAAGCAAATATTTGGTCTTGTGTTTGTTAGGTACATCAAAGACCCAATCATCTAACGATACATTGTAGTATCAACCGACTCTAATGAAGCATCGTTCAAGAGCTTCAGGTTCGATGCCATAGGTGTGGCCATATCCTTGCAGTCCATCATCCCAAACCTCTTCAAGATCTCTACTGCACATTTCCCTTGTCCAAGGAAGATTCCATCTATACTCTGCCACACCTCCATACCTAGAAAGTAATGCATCATCCCCAAGTCCTTCATTTCGAACTCAGCAGCAAGCTTTCTTTTTGTATCAGCAATCAACCCATATGTACCTGTCACAAATAGATCATCTACATATAGTAGAAGCATCACTAGGTTTCCATCTTCAACCTTGTAGTAGAGGTTGGAATTTGCTTTACTCTTGGTAAAGCCCAAACTAGATAGAAATTTGTCAACTCTGCCGTACCTGGTCTTGGGTTCCTATTTCAAACTGTACAGGGCTTTCTTCAATATGCACACATGAGACTCCCTGTCATGAGTCTCAAAACTGAGTGGTTGTTCTACATACACTTCCTCTTCCACTACACCATTCAAGAAAGCAATCTTGACATCCATCTGGTGTATCTTCCATTTCATCACCACAACCAGAGCAAGTGCCGATCTAATGGAAGTGTATCTTGCTACAGGAGAAAAAGTTTCTTCATAATCTATTCATTCTTTCTGAGAGAAACCCCGAGCCACAAATGTTGCCTTATATTTTTCAATGCTACCGTCTGCAACATGTTTGATCTTGTAGATCCATTTGGAAGTTACAATTGACTTCCCTTCTGGTCTTGGGACAACATCCCAAACATCATTTTTCATGATCGATTGATACTCTTTAATCATAGCATCCTTCCATTCTTTCCATTCTGTTGCTTCTTCATAACTTGAAGGTTTTTTATCAATGAAATCACATAGTAATGCTACATACCTGGAGTAGGATCTGGTCCTCTTTCTTTCTCTGTGATTCTCTTCTGGAGCCCCATATCTTTCCGCACCTTGGATAAGTTCTCGTACCCAAGCAGGTTTCCTCTTATGAGGATTCTTCTCTAGAGGTGGATCTATAGGTCTTTGTGGTTCTTCAAATTCTTGATCTTCTTCTTGAGCTTCTTCATTCATGGTTGTATCATGAATTCTTTGTGCTTTTGCTTCTTCGAATTCTTTAGCAGGTTTCTTTCTAGATTTGTTGTAAGCTGTATCTTCATCAAATGTCACATCCCTGCTAATGTCAATCTTTTAACATAATGGTATCTTTCTCTTATTTGCCAAGTTTTTTTTGGCCATGGTGCAGGTATAACCAAAAAGGTATTTGTCAAACCTATATTCCTTGAGCGAGGGGAGTTTAGGAAGGCTAGAGGAAAGTGAGACATCCAGTAGGCCTACAAGGGCAAGATCAACTAGATGTCAGAAGATTCAAGTAAAATTCAATACATGCATGAAATGTTTTTATTAATGGAGGGGGGTCATGTTCCTATGATGATGATACAATAGGCGTCATCGAGGTGCCCTTAATGTACAAACATATATTGAAACAATGGGTACCTATGTAGCTTCCTCAACTGAACACATATTTTTGTGTGAACGAGAGGATACATAGAATTTCACCGTCATCATTACATATATTGGGGTTGTTTTGCAGGGATGGCATAAAGGTCGGTTACGACAAAAGTACAGAATTGATGGAGTATGTTGGACCCTGCTACAAATACGAATATTGAATGTGCTTGGTCCAATATACATTAATTATGTGTATATATGGGTTGTCATCAAATTATTTACAACTGAAAGACAAAGATAAAAATAAAGGAGCAACGTTGTACATTAATGGAAGGCCAAAGGAAACTAGGAATGTTGTCAGCTTTATAAACAATACACAACTAGGTCTACACTTAAGAAACACAACTGCATATTTAAGGGGCATGAAGGAAACCATGTATTTGTATGTGCCATTAAATCAATAGCTGCAGGGGAAGAGTTTCTTATTAATTACAATTCGAATCGAGTAGATACAATCACAGTTATTATGGATGTGGTACATCCAACAATTAACCCAACCTTTTTTTAATTACTTTAACATCTTAAGTATTTTTTGTTAGTAGATTTTTATAATTTTGTTTAAATTTTCTATATTTTCTTTGCAGGTTAGTGATCGGGGGCGCATCACCCCAACAGCTGGATAGAGGAGTACAACATCCTCGAGGAAGAAGGTATACATCTTTGTAATAGTACAAGTATAATTTGAAAAATTATTTTTTTGTGTTTTTTCATTAGTATATTCGTTTGGTTTATATAATGTTATGTATATTTACTTCGCAGGGTAATGATCAAGGAATACCCCCAGTAGTTGGTTAGATGACAACAACATCGGGGAAACGGGTAAACATGATTGTAACTGTACAATTTAAATACAACAAAATATTATTTTATTATATTTTTTGAGTGAGTATTTTGGTTTTGTTCGGTAATTTTTCTATGTTTTTTATGCAGGGTTCTATGAGGGGCACCTCCCTCACAATAGATGTTACTAGACCTGCCTCGAGGTGGCAGGTATATATCGATTCCATTGTACAAATTTAATATGTACAAACATTTCTGTTGTTTTGTTTTTTCAACAGTATATTTGTTTGGTTTATATAATATTATCTATATTTGATGTAGAGTGTTGATCGGGGAAGCCACCCGGCTGTTGATCAGATGACAACAACCTCGGGGAAACAAGTAAACTAGATTATAATTCTACAATTTAAATACCTTAAAATTGTACCAATATACAATGTAGCATAATGTTTTTTGTTATGTATTTTTCGTGTGTATATTGGTTTCATTATGATAATATTGTCTGCTTCTTTTTTTGCAAGCGGCTGATCACGGAAAGTCCCTAGCTATGGATTAGATGACACCGCCATCCATGAATAAGGTAAACCTAGTTGTAATTTTATGAATCTATCATGATAGATATGTTTTGTTAATATAATGTTTTCCTCGATCTATTTCTTTAACATGTAAGTAATGCTCTATATATTTTTGTTGCAGACCAATGATTCAATGTATGAAACAACATCACAAAAATCTATAAATTTTGATGTTCATGAGTTGTTGAACGATGTTGATATTGGTTCTTCTCTAGAACTGGTTAAGCTAATACAAAAGACCTTGAAAAAAATTAATGCGGATATCCTTCCCCTGCTATTCATTATTCCGCAAACATACAAAATTAAAGCCAAGGTTAAAGTGTTGGTAAACAGATCTCATGCCTTGCTAGTAAGTTGTGGAATATTGAATCATAATATAAATTCATTTAGAGCTTTATAATTTTTAATTTTATATGATAATGAACTTATAAAATATGTATTTTATTTACAGGATTTTTTGCGACCACACACTAGTGGTCAAGGCAGTGTTGGGCCCAGTGATGCTCATGGAGATCAGTCGTCACATGAGAAAAAAAATACACATACACTGATTCATGAACCATTGTTGTTTACTGAACAATCAGAAACATGTTTCGTGACACCCCTGATGCCAACAGATCATGCACCCATTGTTGACCAATGCACACCAGATCGTGTAGAAGAAGGGGTGAATACAAATACTGCTAGTATTGCTGATGCTGAAGCATCATTTCCTATATATTTCCATGTCACTAGCACAGGTACAATATAGACAACATTTTTGGTAAATGAGGAACTCGTTCCAATAGAGATAGAGAACATACCATGTAATTATACATTGTCAAGTTACTGTTTATAATTTGATTGTAATATATCAATAAAACTTTTTTTAACTAATGATGGCATGATTGTTTTGCACGAAATGATATTTTTTATAAACATCTAAATGATTTGACCTTGGAGATATTTGGTCCCACCATGTGCACAAGGTGGGATAGACAAACAAAAAAAATTAAAGGATGAGATGACTAATCAATTGGTTGTCATGTTTGGCAACGAGATCTTCGATATAGAAAAGGTCCTAAAAAAGGTTGGACAATATATGAAGATTTTCCAATACCAATATAGGGTTCACCTAGAAAGGAACCGTAGGTATGAGCGCCCTTCGATGATTCTGTAAAGGGAGTGGAAAGCCCTAGTGGATGATGGAAAGGAAAGGGATCTAAGAAAAGTAGAAAAGATACCACCAAGAACAGGGAGGTATGCAATACTTTCAACAATGTAATGCTAACCCTTATTATTATAATTTTTTAAAATGAATTTGGAACATATAACATATTTCAACACTTGCTTAGGCTCTCAAACACATCAAAGGCCACAAAGGAAAGACTAGAAAAAATTGGTCAGCACAAGCTTGGGCCTGGTGGTTATTCGAATTTGGCGCCATGAATTGTAAGTATCAAAAACTTGATAATGCCTCCAAGTAATAAATTGCAAATTATTTTCATTTTAATGCGCCACAAAATGTAAAATTAATGACATTATGCAAATATGTTGGACGACCAATTCAAAGAATTTCCCACTCAAGAATACTTGAAGCTTGGCTTCCAACACAGCTTTGAAGCTATTATTGAACACCGAAAAATCTTGTATGGGAAAACACGGTCTTCTGGTGATCCATATGGTGCACGGGTATATAAAATCTATATATTTTTATGAAGATTTATTACTTGTGCAATCTATTCATTATAAATAATTGACATAAAATATTTATTTTTCTTTTAGGAGGAAAGCAATGATCCTCTTAATGTTGATGATGTACAACAATCAATCGAAGATCATGCTTTGATTCCTGGTAATGAATTTATTAATATGCTAAAAATTTATATATAATGTTGTAGATAGTGAAAATTAATTGTACTTTTCCATATCTCAACTGTAGAGCATGTAGAGAGTCACACTGTATAGGTTGAGCCTAGAAAGGAAAATGAAGAACATGATGTGGCCAAAACAGGTAAATAAACACCTTTGTAATGTTTTTTTTAAAATGAAATACTTGTAATTATAATAACAAAATAAATTAATGCAAAATTTTCACAGTATTGCAGCAATTCGAACCCCTTGCCGCAAAATCCACGTGGCGAGCAGTCTACTAGGCAGACATCACATCAAGTTGATGAAGAACCACAAACCGAACGAAAAATTCCAAAAGATGCACTTCTTGTTGATTTTTTAAAGAGAATAAAAATTAGAAAGAAGTGAGTGAAGAAATATTGTGTAATTATTATTTATAATATAATGCCGTGCATAGTTTTTTTGGCTATTGAATGAATGAATGGTTTAATGAATGTTAGATTTTATTGAATGAATGTGTTGACTGAATGAATGAATGGCTTAATGAATGTTATCTTTTATTGAATGAATGTCTTGACTGAATGAATTAATGGTTTAATTAATGTTAGTTTTTTTCAATTAATGGTAAATGTTTGTTTATGATGAAATATGCATGAATTTGACCTATTTTTTTTCAAGTACATGCATTGGATATGGGGAATTGAGAGTGATGTGAGGGGGGGGGGGGCATAAGAGCTTCCACCTTCATGTGGTTGGTCCTATTCAATAGAAGATATTAAATTATTCTCGAAACAAAGAGGATATCATAGAATTGTAAGGAACTATCCATTTCCCATAGTTATTTATTTGAAGCATTATTGTCATAGCATGTATTGCATGACATATAAAATTTATTCTAGTGTATATAATTGTAGTATTGAAATTTTACTATTGCTATTTCACGCATCCCTTGGAACTTGTTACAGATAGCCTTGGGAAACATTTTGATATTTCAGAAGAAAAATTGGCTTTTTGATGTGATCGATGGTCTTATATACTTTGTTTTAATGTTCTCCATGTTTCCTCATGTGAAGTATTATTACCCATTATTTTAATTGAATATTATTGTAATTTACATTACTAAATTAAAAAATTTCATCAAATGTAAAATGTTCATTATTAATTTTGTTTTTCTTCATTGAGACATACTACCGAGACTCTATTTTTTTAGCTTCATTTTATTATTTTCATAAATAAGAAAATCTTTATTTGAGGGGTCCTAACATGAAATTATTGCAGCAGAAAAATATTTGTAGTATGTTGAAACATGTTTTGAAAGGTAAAGAAAAAATAGACATTGTCAAGCTCCACAAATCAAGGGAAGTTGCACCAAGATATTATAAGTATCGGCAACATATGTGTATTTATAGTACACGAGTAAGATTAACGATGCATTATCATGGCATACTTTTAAATTATAGCTTCTTTAAAACATTTTTATTTATAGCTGCAAATTTGATCTATCATCGATGATTTGGTACCGCGATAAATCACGCTATTGGAAATATATCATTGATACATGTAAATAGAATATATAGTCCAAAGTCCAAAAATACGAATAGTAGTCATGTAATTACTAATTTCAATTTACTGATAACTAGATTCTAGGGTCTAGGTTGGCTCAATTTCTATGAAAAAATAATAGCAATTTTGTAGACAAATTTAGAAAAAAGGAGGTCTAAAATAATATTTTACATACCTTTTCAAGGAGGATAAGATATTTAAAGAAGAATATCATATCCAAAATAGCTATAAACACATGCCTGTAATAGCTTTGTAACAACTCTATAACCAAATGAATTGACCCTTGTAATTTCCCAAGATATTCTCCAAAACAACTATCCAACTCATCTTATCAAAAAATTAGATTCAACACTGTGTATCGGCACAAGGAATCCAAACTAGTAGAAGCAAATCAACAACACAGAGAAAAAATCAACTCGATAACTTAGAAAAACCTTAGCTCAAAAAATCCAAATCATTGAAGCGTATGAGACAAATGAGAGGTTATATGATTTTTAAATAGAAATTGTAGGGCCCACTAGGCATAGAATAGATAGTGGATGGGTGTATTGTTAAGGCACTTCTTGTGTAAGGTCACTGATTCGAAACTATATGGGTTATTTTTTACAAAAAAAAATATAGAAGTTGTAGGTATTTGACGTGAAAATATACCAAAGTGTTACAATAATGCACTAGGAAGCTCAATAGGTTTCATCCCTCTAGGGAAATCCTATCACAAATAAAACAGATATGGAATTCACTTTCTGGAAGTTGTAATTATAGAAATGAATATGACCCTTTCTTATTTGATATTATTGTTAAATCACTTAATAACTTTGGCCTTACCTTATGTCAAATCAGTAAGGCATGCAAGTGTTAGAAATTACTAGACTATGAAGAAATAGTTGGTTGAAAATCAAATCTAAAATAGAGACAATTTTGGATAGTTGAAAACTTCATATATATGTATAAATATGAATTTCATGTACATACAAAACCACATCTAAATGTTAGTACAATATTCTACCTTTCCAAAATCCTAGCTAGTGAAAGACAAGAAAACCCTAGTTCTTCCAAGGATACTCCACACGATAATATCAACACTACCAAGCCTCCTTGGGAAGATGTATCCTCTTATTCTCCAATTCATCAAGTACAACCTAGGGTTTAATAAAAAACCCTACCTCCAATATTTTTTAGGGATGAAACCCTAATATTTGTATTCAAGATGCTCTAAAATCTCCAATACAGCCTTATGCATGCAAGAGAAGAGAGTGTCGATACATTGGTGCAACCCCAGCATCCTAGTCAACTCCATGCCTCAATGAAAGCATCCAAGATATCCCATGTTGTGAAACGGTCAATGCTCTCCTCCTGAATGACAAAAAAAATTTCATATGCACCTAAAGACACAACAGAAAATAAGTAATTTGTCTATGGTGAGATTCGCTCCCATTGGACACTTAGCAATTTTTTTCCTCAAAATCAGATCGAGGATCCTCTTCGATATCAAAATTTTGTTATCTTTGAGGATGATCCAAACTCCTTTTTTTACTATATTATGGTAAAGCGATGATTGAGCACAGTTCTCATATATTTCAATGTAAAAGAGTTGATAAAATATCCAATCTCCAGACCTTTCTATACTATCATCTAAGAAACATGCTTTTGGTTTGGATCTTGCATCCTTGGGCATCTTTATGTGAGGTATCATTATTTTCAATTAAACAAAAATTATTTAACAGATCCTTATCCTTGGAAATTATATATTATCTCTACTATAACGTATTTATCTTTATTATTGTAGTTTACCTTTTTAGTGCCATAAGGTCCTTTTCATATGTACCATTGAACACTTCTAGTCATTCGTAATTTCTCATTTTGTTTTATTTTAAGTAATAAAAAGTATATTACACTCTAGGTAATATCTTAGTTAAGTTTGTAACCTATACAGGAAGGTAACACCATTCATGGCATGCCAAACCATTAGAGATATGCCTTTCCAGGCCATCCACCCTTACCTTATATCCATAGGCCTTACCCCAATGCCCATCAAGATGAAACATAGCTCATATGAAGATCAATGTCCTTGTCCGAGAAACTTATATATTATTTCATATTTTGATTTCCAACATGTTGAATGTCTCATTTTTCTTGTTGAAACCATTTTATGGTTCAATGTCATCATGAGTAGGTTGTTGCAAAGCAATAAAAACTATGTATAAGTGTGTATCTTAGGAAAACAAATATCACTATCCTTCATACCTAAGGATGGAGGTATTTTTTGTTAAGAAAGCTCATGATTCTAATAATTAGAGGTATACTCATGAAATCAACTCTATAATTGATATTTCCTTAATAAGAAAATGACGAAAAGGAGTTGTTGTAAATATAATTCTATTAGCAATGGGGTATGTCCCAAATTTTTTGATAGTAATTCCCTAAATTCAAAGGGGCATACAGGGAGGTGCAATGAGTATAAATATTGTTTTGGTGTTGAATAATATGGTGTTGGACTAGTTAATGGGATTGAGATTTTAGAGTAAATATAAATATAGTATTGATGGTCTACTCATTTCAGATTTAATTCATTTGGCTAAGAACTTAAATGCTAAGATCATCACATTTGTAAGTCATAATTGTGCCACAAGAACATTTTATAAATCTAATAATCATTAAAGGAAAATGATTCCTATTGTTCTTCAATATAGTGTGAGCCTGAAGACTACAAAACCACATCTCAATGTTATTAAAATATTCTACCTTTCCAAACTCCTAGCTAGTAAAAGATAAGAAAACCCTATCTCTTCCAAATATACTCCACAAGCTAACATCAACATTACCAAGCCTCCTTGGGAAGAGCTCCTCTTATTCTCCAATTCATCAAGTACAACCTAGTATTTAATCATAAAACCCTACCTCCAATCGTTTTTAGGGATGAAACCCTAATATTAGTATTCAAGATTCTCTAAAAGCTCCAATAAACCATTATGCATGCAAGAGAAGAGAGTGACAATACATTGTTGCAACCCAAGCATCCCCAATCAACTCCATGCCTCAATGAAAGAATCCAAGCTACCCCATGTTGTGAAGGGGTCAATGCTCTCCTCCTGAATGCCAAACACTTTTCTATTATGCATCTAAAGACACAACATAAAGAAAGTAATTTGTCTATGGTGAGATTCACTCCCATTGGACACTTAGCAATTTTTTTCCTCAAAATCAGATCGAGGATCCTCTCCGATATCAATTTTTTTTTATCTTTGAGGATGAACCAAGCTCCATTTTTTTACTATCTTCTGGTAAAGTGATGATTGAGCACTGCTCTCATATATTGAAATGTAAAAGAGTTGAGAAAATCTCCAATCTCCAGACCTTTCTATACGATCATCTAAGAAACATGTCTTTGGCTTAGCTCTTACATCCTTGGGAATATTTATGCTAGGTATCATTATTTTGAATTATATAAAATTTCTTTAATAGATCCATGTCCTTAGAAATTATATATTATCTCTACTATACAATAGTTATATGTATTATTATAGTTTACCTTTTTAGTGCCATAAGGTCCTTTTCATCTGTACTATTGAACACTTCTAGTCATTCGTAATTTTCTATTTTTTTTTAAATTTTAAGTAAGAAAAAGTATATTAAACTCTAGGTCATATCTTAGTTAAGTTTGTAACTTATACAGGAAGGTAACACCATTCATGTCATGCCAAACCCTTAGAGATATTCCTTTACAAACCATCTACCCTTACCTTATATCCATAGGCCTTACCCCATCAAGATGAAACATAGATCATATGAAGGTCAATGTCCTTGACTGAGAAACTTATATATTCTTTCATATTTTGATTTCCAACATGTCGAATTCCCCATATTTCCTATTGAAACCATTGTATGGTTCCTTTTCATCATGAGTAGGTTGTTGCAAAGAGAAAAAAAAACTATGTATAAGTGTGTATCTTAGGAAAACAAATATCACCATCCTTCATACCTAAGGATGGAGGTAATTTTTGTTAAATGAGCTCATGATGCTAATAATTAGAGGCATACACATGAAATCAACTCTAGGATTGACATTTCCTTAATAAGAAAATGATGAAAAGGAGTCGGTGTAAATATCATTCTATTAGCAATGGGGTATGTCCCAAATTGTTTGACAATAATTCCCTAAATCCATTCTAAAAGGGGCATAAAGGGAGGTGCAACGAGTATAACTATTGTTTTGGTGTTGAATAAGATGATGTTGGACTAGTCAATGGGATTGACATTTTAGAGTAAATATTGTTAGAATAATCAACCCATAGTTTACCCACTTAGACATTAATTCATTTATTTTTGTCTTATTTGCCTAGTTCATGTGTCCCACCTTGTGCAAGTTGCTATTTGCCTATCCATAGAGGTCAAACTTGCCATATTTGACTCATGTAGCACTTGGGAAAGCATTAGGAATCAAATCTGCTTTATTCCTAGCCTCCTAGGTGCCTATCTGCTTTTTCTGCTTTATTGCCTGCTTTTTCAGTGTTTTAAGGCACATAGGAAAGCTAGACTAGGTGAGGTGAACTAGTTTTTTGTCCTCTTCATTCTCCACTCTTTTCTCCATGAAAAAGCATGTATGAGATACCATTTCATCACTCTTTAGCTTTCCCATGCTCCCTTGCCAATTCATGAACTCCATGATAGATTTGGGATCATCTTTTTACACCTATGGGGGATTTGCTTATTTTTGGTAAGCCTGCTTTATGCTAGATTTGGATGCTTCCTCATGCATTCGATTTCTTGATGTATTCTATTTATTTAGTAGCCTATGTTATTACAGGGTTGGCTATTGTACACTTACATAATACAGTTTAGTGTTATAGCTCCATTTTCAGTCTCCTTTGTGAGAAATTTTGCATGATCAATTGTTAATTGTTGTGAGTAAAATTAATCTATTGCTGGCCTTAATTTCCACATGGTATTAGAGCCATTGTAAGTTGTTTCTCTCCTTCAAAAATTGTTTTGCAGGTTCGACATCAAGACTGGGAGCCTTCTACTGACAGTCGGGACAGATTTTCTAGAGCTATGGATCAATCACAGAAAACTATCTTGACTCCTTTCAATTTATTTGAATGGAAAGCAGAGATGGAGATACTGTTAAGAGAGAAAGGCCTATACAGGATGACTATGGCAACAGAAGCAGAGCCCAATGTAGCTGCAGAGAAGATAAAATGGCACAACAGGAGGGATGAGGCTTATGGCCTCCTGTGCTTGAGTATTTCTAGAGACCTCCTTTTCCATCTCGATGGATTGACATCACCGAATGAAGTATGGGAGAAGCTTGATGATATTTTTGGAAAGACAGATGAGATGAGGGGACATCAAATCAAGAATGAGCTGATTTCTCTGAGTCCAACAAGCTTTGAATCCCTGCAGCTATATTTCTCCAAGTTCAAAGCACTAGTTTTGTAGTTGAAACAGTGTGGTATTGAAAACAAAGATGATCAGCTCATACTAGCCATCCTCTAGAAGCTAGGCCCTGATTATTCAGTGTTTGTTTCGACATTCTATGCCACAAAATTGAAAGCTCAAACCTGGAAGATGCCTAGCCTTGCAGATTTCATGGAATCTCTTACACAAGAACAGGACAAGATGGTGATGATGGGCACCATCAAACCATCCAAATATCAAGCTTTGATTGCTGGAGATTCTAGGATGGATTCAAAAAGCAAAAAGAAAGCTAAAAATCCACCTGAGCAAAAGAGAGACAAGAAACAGTCTCCGGAGGATCAACAAGGTCCCAAGAAGAATAACCAGAAGAAGAAGAACAAAGGTGAAATGAACAAGTGCACATACTGCAATAAGGGAAATCACACTGAAAGCTCTTATATGAAAAAGTAGATAGACATGCTGACCAATCTCCTAGAGAAGAATGGCATCTCCCTTCCAGAAAGCTCAAAGAAGAGAGAAGGAGGATCAAGTTTCGATGACAGAGAGAAAGTACATGCTCTAGTTGCTGGCACATCAAGCTCACCCAGTTTTATCATAGATTCTAGAGCTTCAAGACACATGGTTTCGACTAAGGAGGCCTTCTCCTCACTGGATATGTCGAAAGGACCATCTATTGTACTGGGAGATGACTCTCTCACTGCAAGTAAAGGCAAAGGAATGATAGATTTTGATCATGGTCAATTCAGCAATGTGCTATATGTCCCTGGTCTCACCTCCAACCTCCTGTCAGTGTACCAGATGACCCACACTGGGTCTCCTAAGAAGGTCATATTCTCCCCCGATGAAGTTGAGATCACAGAGATTTGAACTGGTAGAGTCATTGCAAAAGGAGTTGCGAATCATGCTCAAAAGGTATACATGTTCTCACACTTCCTACCTTACTCAAACCCCTCTGCTCTTCTCATTCATGCTAATGAAGCAAGCAAGCTGTGGCATGAAATATTTGGCCATCTAAATTGCAAGTATCTGTCTGATCTTAGTGAGAAAGAAATGGTCATAGGGTTGCCCAAGATAAAATTTTCCAAAGGAGTCTGCCAAGGTTGTATCCTAGGAAAACACCCAGAGCATAAGTTTGAGAGAGCTAGTCATGAGAGAACCTCTGCACCCCTCGAGCTGATCCACAGTGATGTTGCTGGTCCATTCCCTCATATGTCTATGAGTCAGGCCAAATATGCATTGACCTTCATTCATGAATTTTTCAGGTATTGCTGGGTTCACTTCCTGAAACACAAGTTTGAAGTTTTTGGCCTATTCAAAGTCTTTAAGGCTTTGGTTGAAAACCAGTCTGGAAGGAAACTCAAGGCCCTCAGATCTAACAATGGTGGTGAGTATGTCAAGTCTGAGTTTATTAACTATTGTGCAGATGCAGGTATTCATATGCAGCATTCTATCCCCTACACACCACAGCAAAATGGTGTTGCTGAGAGGAAGAACAGATCACTGAAGGAGATGGCAACATGCATGATGGAGGCCAAAACTTTGCCACCAAAGTACTGGGCCGAAGCTATCAACTATGCAGCCTATATCTAGAATAGGGTGCCTCATAAACAGCTTGATGGTATGACTCCCTTCGAAGCATGGAGTGGGCACAAGCCAGATGTGACCCATTTCAGGATTTTTTGCTCAAAGGCATGGGCTAGAATCCCGACAGAGAAG